>MJUU01059082.1:16858-28943 GCA_002080025.1 Modiolus philippinarum | reverse complement strand
GGAGTACACACACATGAGACAAAGTCTATATAGATATATGATAGAAATTGACCGAAAGGATACGGAGTACACACACATGAGACAAAGTCTATATAGATATATGATAGAAATTGAACGAAAGGATATGGAGTACACACACATGAGACAAAGTCTATATAGATATATGATAGAAATTGAACGAAAGGATACGGAGTACACACACATAAGACAAAGTCTATATAGATATATGGTAGAAATTGAACAACGCTTTTATTATAACCCCCTACCCACGCTTGAGCAGGCGGTATATAGTGATCATGGTGTCCTGTCGTCTCTCCGTTCGTTCGTTATTCCGTCCGCCATAGGGGTACACAATTTGTGGCGAAAACTCCTCCAAGACCACAATTAAATGAAAGTCTCATAGAATGTTCGATGCATATTGCCATTGTGCACCAGATATTAAAAATTTGATTTATCTTAAATTGATGTTTTCAAAGGGCCGTGGAAAAGAAACAAAATGGCTTAGATGTGTAGTGTAACATCATAGATGAATTTCCACTTTTGACATAACACTTCACATCTAATCCATATTGTTTCTTTTCCGGGACCCTTTGAAGACATCAGTGTCGATGATCTTGGCCCACCCCCACCTCTGTCCTGTTTTTCAATCTTATTTTTACGTTTTGACATAATATGTGTTTTTATGTACTGTTTTTCCTTTTATTGCAGTGCGACAAGAATTTTAACTTGTTTTTTTTTCTATTTGTCTTCAATGCAGGTCAATCAAAACCTTTTGAAACCCATCGGCCAAAACATGTGTAAAACTTGACCTAGGACAATTTACAAATAAGATCACGGAAAAGGCGAACCAGTGACGGACAAAGGTATGCAAAATGGTGATACTCCTTAGTCTTAAACACAATTTTCTTGAATTTAAATATTGCAATTTCCAAATCAAATCAGTTTTCTGGCCAGCACCGAAGTACTGCATACTGAGTTGGTGAATACCTTCGGGTTTTTGGACTAACAGTCCATCAGCAGTGGCATAAGCCAAATGCAAACCGACTATGTAAAGACTATAGCACTCGGTAGATGTCATTGGTACTGGATTTGGCTTTCTATTTCGATAATTTTGGAAATGTGTACTTTTTTCTGGACTAAATTTGATTATGGCTTTCCATATTATTTGATATTAATGGTGCTGATGAGTGGTTACTCCTTGAAACACGTGTACAGCATAACGAATTTTTAGCGTTCATCTCGGAATAATTGAAACAATAGTTTTTTTCGGCATTATAAGTGACAAACTGAGATTCCACATATTGAGTTCATTTCTTTACTTCTCTATAGTGACATTTTATGGACAAATATTGTTGCAAGTTTATTTGTAAGGCAAGTTCAGTCATTCCGTGCTGCAATAATGGAAATTTATTTTATCTCGATTTTTCATAACCGGAACGCCTTATTCCCTTGATTATATATACATCACCACTCGTCCAGTGTTATACAGTACATTTGTTTTAGGTGTAAATCCTATTAAGTTGTCTGGCCTAATTGCCATTATCTACTGTTACACAGATGAATATTAGTGAGTTAGTAGGTATGATTTTCCATTACATATGACGTTTAGATAGCAAGTTTGACTTTTATTAATCAGTTTACACAAAGTACAGATAGGTGTGACCGCATATGATCGCTTAGTGCCAGACTAATATATAGAAACGTCATTGGAAACTAGCTATTAATTTAACGTTAGAGCATATATGCAAAATCGATGTTGTAGTAAGAGCTCATGCTTGTATCAAGTTATCACAAACCCTTAGATAGCCTTCTAAACGAACTAAACTATAGATTCTCTGCTCTTTGTTTAATATTGAATTGAATTTCCTTTTAAACTTGCTTGTGCTATATCGTTACAGTGGTGAATCGTTATTCTCTATATCGTTACAGTGGTGAATCGTTATTTTCTGTTCCGTTACAGTGGTGAATCGTTGTTTTCTATATCGTTACAGTCAACGTTATGTCTTGCATTTTTATTTTATATTTTTACTTTTTTTCTTTTGACTATTAATATTGTCTAATTAAATTCCAATATGAAAACATACTTATATACGGGATAAATAATAATTCAACCTTCAGCATCATTTTCCCCAGTTATTGCATACAGATTAAACAAAATAAACATTTGTTGCAGCTAGGGTGACATCGTATAATTAAGGATTGGAACACACTTTCATAAAAGCAGCTCTATAAAAACTGAAGATGTTTTCATACCGTTCCTTGTGATATATTTCTTTCCATTTAGTACACGTTTAAGGAGGCTCACTCCTGATGTTCTTTATATCAAGGATTCCTTGAAACTTATTTAATTCACTAAGTATTGTAGAAAAAATGAAATGGTAAAAAGAAATACATACAGGTCCTTGGGCTTTTATCCGAGATACAAGACATTAAAAACTTGGCGGGAAATAGATTTCTCTGGATTTTCATTTATTGTAACATTAGGACTTTTTTGTATAAATGCTAGGAAGTTATATCAAGAATTTAATGAAAACTTCTCAAGTGTCTTAATTCGACCTACAGAAGACATTATTGAAATAAAAGGCAGGGGTCCGTGTGCAAATTATTTGAAACCATTGAACTTGAAAAAACTACAGGAGTTCCGAAAATTCAAAAATGTGACGAGTGAGCCACCTTAAATTATATCTGGAACAGTATCAACTTATACTTGGTTTCATTTATCAGAGCATAGCATTATTCAGTCATGTGTGCAATTAATAGCGTTCAAGGGTTGGCTAAAGAAATGGCCATACATCTCATTAAAATAATGGCAGTTGGAGTTTACATATGTGTTACGGTCTCATGTTCATTTACTCCATATCCTTTCGTAAAATATTTAAAACAGGTGTTTGTCTTTTAATGCAGTGTGGAGTTGGTAAAACAAATGCCCGTGTTAGAGATGTATGCTCTTTATTTTTCTTAGATATGGTGACCTTGTACATGAGATTATATCTCATGTGTACACTTTGTTTATGACTTTATGTAAATTCTGAAACCTAAGGTTTAACTCCCTCCATCATAGTTTTGTCCTTATCTCTATTTGATTTTACTGATTATTCGGAATTCGTTTGGTTTTATGCATTTTAAACATATTTCTGAAATTGCTTATTACCTATGTTTGGGTTCTTGTGTTGCTGATGAGGAATAAATTTCCGAAATGGCCATACAGCTCATTAAAATTATTGCAGTTGGAGTTGATATGTGTGTTACGGTCTCATTTCCATTTACTCAATATCCTTTCGTAGAATAATTGGTACATTCCAAAATTTTACTGACCCTGCACCCATTTGTTGATTTTGTGACATCTTGGTAAGTTTTTACACGTACATATCTCAACAGTTCAACCATACAAACAAAGGAAAATCGAACTACAGATGTTGTTTTATTCCTCGAGATAAAAAATTTAAAATATTACATTTAGGTGACCGGTAACATGTATTTTATTACTTGAAATCGCGAACAATTATATGTGTTATATTACCAATGGGTCGCTGCCACTGCTGGTGGACTGTTAGTCCCCGAGGGTATTCACCAACCCAGTAGTGCAGTACTTCGGTGCTGGCCCGCAGACCGATTTGTTGGAAACATGCAATATCTAAATTTGTAAATTTTCTTTAAAACTAAGGAGTATCTTCCCCATGCAAAGCTCTGTCCTTAGCTGAGTTGGCTTTATATTTTGATCCTTTTGGTTATTTGTTCTCCATCAGCCTTTGTCCACCTTTCGATTTATGGATTTCCAATGTTTTGATTTTATCTGCACTGTTGAGACATTAGTCGTCGAAATGGCCATATGCAGAAAGTAAATTTACAGTAACTTCGGTATTTTTTTATTTATTACCACTGGGTCGATGCCACTGTCGTTGGACTGTAAGTACCCGAGGGTATTCAACCACCCAGTAGTATAATACTTCGGTGCTGGTCCGAAGACCGATTTGTTTGAAACATGCAAAAAGAAAATTTGTAAATATTCTTTAAAACTAAGGAGTATCTCCCTTATGCAAAGGAATTTTATGGCCATATGCAGAAAGTAAATTTACAATAACTTTGACATTTTTGTTATTTATTAACCCGTCCTGGCCCTAACAAATTAACAAACGTTAAATAGCTATTAACAGAAAGTACATTTATAAAGTATATGTTACTATTGCTATGCGACCCTAATTGTTGTAGTTTTGGAACAACGGCAGTAAAATACAAGGGTAGTGATGAACACAAACATCAACGTCCAAAGACATGGCAAAATCGGCAACAAAGAAAGCAAAGTCAATATTAGGGCGCGTGACAGCCAAAATGCACGGAAATAAAAAGATGAAATATTTTTCATTCGCTTATCTTGCGTACAAAACATCTTTACTTGCCAACTGACCCGCTTTCGGCGGGTGTGACCCGCCAAATTGACCCATGACCCGCCAGGGATAATCAACCGCCGCGGTTCGTCATTTTCACCCGCGAATGAGAACGTCATGCACCCGCAGATGACCCGCAACAATACAATCAACACAATTTCTAAGATTAACAGCAAACAGCGCCCTAAATTTTCCATTAAGAGTTGAGACAAAGTAAAAATTTAACTGAACAGAAAACACCAAATGGTCCTACCACAGCAAACAACAGTAAACAACTGATTTATTTCACCGAAAACATGAAACAGCCCACTGAAAATGCCCAAAACACATTAACAGAAAAGGTCCTTTCCTCCTCATAAATGGTAATAAATGGTACAGAACTATTGCAAAGAATCCTTGAACAGATTCATAATTGCTTGGGGCGATATGACCCGCCACCAAATACCTGAATGTTGGGTCATGACCCGCCACCACATACCTGAATGTTGGGTCATGACCCGCCACCACATACCTGAATGTTGGGTTATGACCCGCCACAGCAGAATTTGAGGTTGGCAAGCATGTATCTATGAAGCGAAATCGGAAATATCAATATTAATTCGTTGTAAATGAATGCCTTTCGGGTTTTGTGACATATATTACAGAAATGTGTTAAATCATGATGACGACTATGCATAAATATTACAAATACATATTGCAACTACAATAGTCAGTATAACGCTTAATAAATGTTGACAATAATTTGATTTGGACAATTGAATAATGACGATAGCGTTTATTGAGTAACAAAAGTTACAATGTAGAACATCACGTCATTTACTGTAATTTGATACAATGCATTTGATTATAGATTACAGAGCAATAGCCCAGTCGTGATGAAATGACACAATTTTCTGGTTCAGGAAGGAAGAGACAATTTCAAAATCGTGAGGGATGTTTTTGATAAAATATTTTGAGATGAATTTGGGTAATAAAAATATTCTTGTTTGTTTATAGACATAGGTTGAATTATGCTTTGTCCAATGAATTATTAATTATTTTTTTATTCAGCTGCACTATTCTGTTTACACCGCTACACCTTACATGTATCGTGTTACACAGAGTGTTAATCGAAATCCATCAGTAAATATTAAGAACGAAGCATCAACAGAAATATAAAACAAAATCCTCGGACGAAGTACAATCATCCTATGTCTATAGACAAACAAGAACATCAAATTTCATCTCAACGTCTAATAATAATTTCAAAATATATGTACAGTCCAATAACAACAAAAATATGTAAAACCAGGGCCATGTTCGTGAATCAATAAAAACAGAACTATACAATGTAAGGCAATGTAATGTGTAAATGCAGAACACTGAAAACAGCAGATATTTCTATGCTTTTTAATGCGACGATACCGTGTAAACGCAACATCTTCTTTGAAATGTCTGAACCGAGTAATAAACAATTCAATCAAGTGAAATTGATATCTGTTTCAGACTATCTAAGCTTACGTTTACAATGAAATGGAATGGAGTAAATTCACATGAGAAAACGTCACTACAAAAACGTGGATTAGTTTAATATACCTTTATAACCTGCGAAATCATAAACATCTACTTCATATTTTTCATGTAAAGAAAGAGACCAGTTTGACTAGGAGCTTGTTTTAGAATGATTCAAATGGAAATTTTCATGACAAAATCGCACAGATGGTTGAAGGAAGTTGGGGTGTCTTGGTTTCTGACTTTAGAACTTTTTTTAGAATTTGTACAATAAAATTTGGAGCAATATGCTATAGAAATATGCAAAAAAATTGGGGGTCACGGATATTACAAAAAAGTTCCTAGAGATTGGTCAAATTTTGTGTTTTCGCACTATATTTGCCATATAATTATATGGGAAATAGCCCTATACCACAATTCAAGGGCATATTTTGTCTATAAGCAGACATACAATTTTTTCCAAACTTTGTATATTAATTGGTACGTTATAGAGCTTTAATTTAAAAACATAAAAAATCAGAAAACGCACCAAAGGTGCGAAATATTTGTTATTTTCATTAGTGCATCATTGGATATGCAAATAGTTGTACATAAGCATATGAATTCTTTTATTTCAATCAGAGGCTTATAATGGAACTTTCGCAGGATGTTTAACTTCATTGCAGCTTGGCTAAAAATTTGGCAGGGGTGATAATCTAGGTGATACATATTGCTGATAGTTGCATGAAGACAAAACATTACAAGTCCCTTTCCAAAAAAAAACTTTTGGCAGGGGTTCCCCTTTAAATCTCGTTTTTGAATATTGCTGAAATCCGAAAAGTATGTAGCGGAATACCTTTTTTTCTAAAAATTTAAGTTCTCTCGTTTGGTTTCCATGGCAACCAAAAGCTCGGCTATCCATTATAACTCATTTCAGACAACCATTCAAAAATATTTTGGCAGGGGTTCCACTAATAATCCAGGTAATACATATTGCTGAAATCAAAACATTGCATGCCCCTCTTTAAAAAAAATGGCAGAGGTTCCCCTTATAATCTAGTTTATACATATTTCTGAAATTGTGAAGAAAAATATGAAGTAAAATATTTTATTTTAAAGATTCAGTGTTCCGGGTCGGTTTCCATGGCACCTGACAGCTCAACTATCCACTACAACCGATTTCAGACCACCATTCAAAAACATTTTTGGCAGGGTTCCCCTTATAATGAAGGTTATGCATATTGCTGAAATAAAAACATTCAGAGTCCCCTTTCACAAAAACATTTGGCAAGGATTCCTCTTATGATCTAGTTTATACATATTTCTGAAATTGTGAAGAAAAATTTGCAGCAGAATACTTTTTTTTCAAAAATTCAGTGTTCATGGCAGCTGAAAGCTCCAATATCTATTACAACCAAATTTCAGACCACCATTTAAAAAAAAATTGGGCAGGTGTTCCCCTTATAATCTGTGCAATTCATGTTGCTGAAATTTACCAAAAAAAAAAAAGAATACACAAAAATATTTTTTCATCTAAGATTTAATTTAGACTGGATATTGCAGAAAACTTTAGAAATATTGATTTTTTTACATTAAATTTATTTCCTCCCTTTTCTTAATTTTGACTTTTCAATAAATCTTATTTTTAAGTTAAGGGGGTTCGCTACTCAATTTGAAAATAAATACGATTTCAAATAAACATGATTTTTTTTGTTAGAAAATTATAAAAAGAAGTAATTTAAGTGAAAAAAAATTGATAGGTTGATGATCTCGTTTTCGAGATATAAGTGATTGAAAATTTGGCGGGAAACTGAAGTCCTCTGATTTTTCATAGGATTAACATTAGAAAGGTTTGACAATAAATGAATGTGGTAGAATAAAATAAAATGCTTTTGAATGGATAAAACCCGAGGATTCCGAAAATCTGACTGTAATCCCAAAACATAAGGAGCAAACCTCCTTAATGACACCAAAAAAAATTGTGTTGGTGTACATAATAATAACCAATAAATGAATTAAACATGTTCTAGCAATATAAAGAGTACTTTCGTATAACAATAAAACTTTTTTAGCTATTTTTGTAATGCAAATAATCCCGAACATGTGAATTAAGGCTTTATTCCTGATTGTAATTTTTTGTTATATTTTTAGAAGTTGTGACCTTGACCTTTGTCGCACAAACCTAAAAATCGATAGGGTTCCTCCTCTGATTATAAGTCATGTCTATGCCAAGTTTCATTTCCATTTGCCATGTGCTTCTTAAGATATCATGCGGACACCAAAAGTTGACGCCCGGACGCCCAGACACCATTCATCAAATTATAAGCCGAGTTCGACTTCGTGGCAACTCGGCTAAAAAGATATGTCACGGACCTTTTGCAAAAGTTATTTCATGAAACATGAAGAATTTGTTAGCTTTTCAAGAAAAGAGAGATAATTAAAGTAATTTGGGACAAAAAAATTAAAAAAAACATGTTTTGGAAAATTTATAATAAATATGTTCTTGACAAATACAAACCAGAACTGGGATCATCTAGTACCTAATTTGTTTAACAAAATTAGAAAATTTGACCTATTCCATGGTATTTCGGTATAGATTATCTCCCTTTGATGATTTTTTTGGCAAATATGTAATATTATCATTCGAACAAACTTAATACTTATTGTTCATTTTTATTTAAATCATTGTATCAAAGACATACAGAATCACTTAGACAAAATTCTTATTGAATTCTTGAATTTTTGCTTTGATACGCGAAAAAGATGCTCAGTTTTAGACACCCCAACTACCTTTACATGTCCTGACTAAAGTTAAATGAATAGCTGACAACCTGGGCAAAGTGAAATAAATTGCTTGGACTCGGCTGCATTTAGAATGATTTATTTTTTCTCTTATATTAAAACACAGATGAGTAATTCATGTCTGTTTTAACCTTAAAAAATAATGGAACAGTTACATGGATATCTGGTAAATATCCTCTTACAGTTGCTCCTTAAACAATGACAACTACTTGAATTCATATCAGATAAAACCCGAGATTTATGAAGAAAGCCCAGTGGATTAAGTAACGCTATGATTTAAGATTCATCAAAAAGTGTATCATTTGGTCACGTATGGAATATTGTTCCGTTAATTGTCTTCAATGTATTAAATTAAATTACAATAAATGACATCATGTTTTACATTGTATCTGTTGTTACTGGATTGTCATCGTTATTATCATTTATATCAATGTATCTCACTCTTTTTTAATAACTGTTGTATGGACTATTATAGAAGTATTATATGTATGAACTGTGTCTTCATAGTCGACATCATGAATTGACAAACCTCTGCTTAGTTGTGTAAATTTCTGAAGGCATTCATTAACAAAAGGTTGAGAATATCAACTGCGCATAATATGGATATTGCCAGATACATGGTTTCCTGATCAAATCAGCGGATGGAAAATAACACTGCAATAGTTTAGCCTTCCATAGCAATAATATAATTAACTAAATGTCAAATTTTCTGTTAACTATGTTCCTGTAGATAGCCATTTCGATAACTTACAAACAGTTGCTTACAAATAAACTACTTAAGCAAGGGTATGTTACCAAAAACTTAAAGTCATCACTACAGAAGTTTTACGGCCGACATCACAATCAGGTGATCGTTATGGGATATCTGTTTCCCAGATGACAACAGATCGTTCCTTCTACAACTATGTTTGTTTTCCCTCTATCGGATTTGACTTTACTACCGGAGTTATGGCCATTATTCAACATATTCAACACGGCGGGTGTCTTATAAGAAGCAGGAGCTGCTTACTCTACCGGTATACCTGATCCCAACCATGGTTTTTATTGAGTCCGTGTTGTTCATCTGTATGTGTGTCTTCATTTTTCTTTTTTATTTTGCCGTACTAAAGTGGTCTCTTTGTTTCTTAGTGTTTCCGATGTTGCCTTTGTCCATAGATTGTTCATCGTTTTGACTCTTACTTTATGTCTCTTCAGAGTGTCGTAAATTACAAAATCGCGATTATTTATAATGCTATTTCCATATGGAGATTCCCCAGTTAAAAGAATTTCTGGAAATAGACGGCAGGTTATTTTAGGCCCGGGTCCCTACAATGATGAATTCATACATAGATCTTTCACATTTTAGAATTAAAAATATGGGTCCGCATTGTTCTTCTGTGTTAAAATCGGGTTCCGCAATTTTTCGAAAACTACTTTAATGTCCGACCACCTTATTAGTATGTGAACAGGGACATATCAATGAAATACAAAAATATAACATTTCAATTAACAAATGTCTAGCCGATTTTATTTTAAAACATTCAATTTGATTATCCACCGATCGTTTGCACTCTCACTCTTCAGGTGATTCGGGTGTCTTAAAACTGCAAATCTATACAGCGCATGTGATGAAAATTGGTGTTCGCAATTGCCATTAAATGTCCAAAGAATAATTTTGAATAGTTCATAGTTAATAGATTAAACGAATACGCAACATTTATGCTGCGAGTGTTCAAAATCTTTCACTTTCTGAAAAAGGGGAAATAATTCTTAAAGAATGATAAGAACAAATCACATTTTTGCAATTTATTTAATAAAAATATGATCGGTGACCCCAATTTTTAATTTCAAAGTTATTTATATAACACAGTTAATATCACATTTTCACAAAAATCTGTCATTAATTCATATAAAATGTATACGACAGTATTGTCTCTTTAAATAGGCTATATTAGAAAGTTCAAAATCTTCCTTTTTTGGAAGCTTCTCCCGGAAAACTGGTTCGGTGACCTGTTGAGTTTTTAAGTGCATTAAATAAGCTTTCGATCACAGAAAAATGAGAAAAATACATCGTTTTGTTTTAGTACCCCTTACCATCTTAATTCTAAATTCCATCTTGGGGTCAAAAAGAGACTAATTCCAAATGACATGACTTGCGCAATTGTTACATTCTTGTTGTATCTTTAGGACGCATCAAGACATAGTTTTTAAAAGTAATTACTATCAAAACATTTTAAAGATACAGACATACTCATTTCAAACAAAAAATAAATATTAATACAAATATGCAAATAACGTTAGAAAAATTGTTGTTGATCTCAATTTAAATAGTTACAGAAGGACAAAAGAGCCATGCGTAATTCAAATTTGACCTAGCTCTTGGGTTGATACATGTATGATAGCATTAAAATACGGAAGGAACAATGGTTGTGGTTATTACAAAAATCTAAGTCCAGAGACATGGCAAAAAATTAGAAAGACATAAGGCAGTCACAAAAGAGAGAAAAAACACAACATTGAACTGTCAACCTTGAAATTTTATAACCTAACAAATCAATGCAATCAATTCGACATGTCTATACACGGTCAACGGATATTCGGAATATGCACAAATTAAGTAATTTACAATAAAAGGATATGAAGTAAATGTACATAGGACGAAGCAGGTGTATGATTGGACAATTGCATCAAGCTGACGTTGATACGGTTTCAAATGAATAAGGAAATCATAAGAACAATATCAAAAGAATTCCAATAACTTATGAAACGCTTATAATAATAGACTTGGTTGATACTCCTATTGCATTAATTGTCTTCTGTTTTTATACTTTTTTTGTTAATGCTTCAGTAGCATTATTGTTGTACCTACCAAATATTGGGTTCGAAAGTAATAAATATATATGTGAAAGTTTTTGACTACTGAACCTAAATCGCATCAAATTTGAGACATCGTTAGTATAATTTAAGACATCGGTAGTATAATTTGAGACATCGGTAGTATAATTTGAACCATCGATAGAATAATTACGAAACAGCAAAGTATTTGTCATTTCAAAAATGAAAGTCCAGAGACATTTAAACTCATGTATGCAATGACAATACACAGTAACACAATTTAACATTCAAAACCAGCGCATTGGAGCGCCTTAAGGTAGATAGACACTAATGTTCATCTACATGAGATTTTGTTAAAAGTTGGCTCAATTGAAGAACTAATCTTACTAACTTTAAATATGTAATAAAAAGTATGGGTCACCATGCTTGATTTTTCTGGATATGATGTCAAAGTTTGCTCACTTTTAGCCATTTTTTCGTCTGTTTTTACACAGAATGCACGGGAAAAATATGGAAAGGCAATTTTCAGCTTAATAAAAATGAACCTTTTTTCCATGAGAATTTTATATGTTTTTGTAAATAGACAATTTATGATATGATCTCTTGGTTGTGAC
>MJUU01059082.1:0-15031 GCA_002080025.1 Modiolus philippinarum | reverse complement strand
CACTTCGAGTAATAATTATTATAAATATTATGTATTAGAATTAGGGCTGATAACTCTACAATCAATAGAGCAAAGACACTTAGAATGGCGGAAAATTACAATAACATGCCATAATTTACTTTGGAACTGCACAACAAAAACAATAACAAGACAAAAGACAAACCTGGACAACGATAGAAACTCGGGACGGCCAGACTTAATACCGGCACTAGCAAGAGCTAGCGGTAGGGCTAACCGGTATTTGGGTACCCAAACCCCAACCTTCTCTATATATCATGTTTTTCTATAGTATAATAAACAGACACATAAAACCCGATTCAGGTCGACTGAAAGGCCGCGTTTACACATCCATAAACTAATTACTTTTATTTCTTATAATTCCAATCCTTTGAACTTTGAACTGTACAATCTTCAGGTCAATGGATCATTAAGCCAATTTAACGAAATTATGAAGGATGTCCTGTTAATATACCATTTTACGTAAAGCATGTAAATTATGTCGTAGTTTTGCTGGATTAATTATCAGTTTTTGACATTTTTAACAACTCTGCCGTAAAAACGAGGATGAGAAATGTCCTTAGTAATAAGCTGTTTGCGAGTAACACCATATTTAGATATCAAAAGCTCATATCTCCTGTAAAAACGACTTAAAAGTGTTCAACAATAATATGAAATATGATATCTTGTAAAAGTTTAGATGTAAATGTAATGTAAGATAACGTTCATCAAAGTCAAGAGTAAAACAGACGCGTGCGAATCGTACTTATTGAAATATATACACCCCGTAAGAAAAGGGAAATTAGTAATAGTGAAATCAAAATCATCCCTTCTATTTTTGATTTAAGTGTTAATTTTACCGATTTTCTAAGCAGATTTTCTTTTAGCGCATTCTAAGAGTCCATGGCTATAACTTTGTCACGTTGAATGTTCAATGATATTTGTCATAATTTGTTTAACATGATAATCCATATTCATTGTATCATTAAAATATCAAAGAAAATTATTTTTAGATTAAAATATAAATTTTATGTTTACTGGCAATAAACACTTAACTGACGGTCATTAACAACAATAATTTGATTGAAAACTATGATATAAATGAATGTGCATGGAATGAAATCAAGTTACTTCTGATGCTTTTCAGTTAATATCTTTTTTTGCTACCAATGATAAGATTAAGTTTGGTAAATGTCCTATAAAAATACATTAAGTTTTCACAGGAGCTTCTACTAACATACACTAAGCCCACATAATAATCAAAATCTTAATTGTAATTTATACTTACTGATAGGCATATAAATCATTCTTTTTGCAAAGTCATCTATTCTGCGTGACTGTATAAAAAATATAAGGAAATAAACATTTTTTGTCTTCACAAATTTGACATAACTGGTTGTTACTAATAATTACAAAAAACAGGATAATAGTTAACACCTACAATGGCCGAAAACTCTGGATTGACTCACTAATAGTGAGACGGTTACCGCTAGCGGAGCAGGACATGCTTACCCTTCCGGAGAACCCGATGTCACTCCCGGTTTTCAAGGGAGTTCACACTACATAAGCCTTAGTTCTATATGTCGTCTTTTTATTTCCCTGCACTTTGGCTGTCTCTCGTCCTTATTTTGTTTTTGTACTTCCTTGTTGTCGTTTTTGCCATGTCTTTGTACTTTTGTTATCTTCACTTCCCTTGTTCTTTCGGTATTCGACTGCCGTTGTTTGTATCTTTGTATCAGCCTCCGAATCTTAGATTATAGAACATGTCCAGCTATCTTGCAATGTGGGCAATATTTGAAAATCGTTTACAGTGTATTTAAAATTGATTATTTTATAATTTTTTGTTCAATAGAAACATTGTTACGATCTGTCATATTATAATGGCACCAAAACAATTTTAGAAGTTACAATGGCAAAAGTGGTGTAGATTTTACTGGGCAAAACAAGCTAAGGGTCATATCCATTTAAAATAGTATGTCTAATTTCGTCTTGGTGTATGAATGACTATATCTCTTATTTCGATCGACAAGAAATTCTGCACTGTATATACACTTACCATAATTAATTCATAATGAAAGGATATGGAATAAATGCACATGAGACAACGTTTCTACAAATACATGGTGACAACAAGCAATGGAACAACGTTTTTATTGTTGTTCTCCTTCTTACATTTTTACCTTTTTCGCAATTTTCGTTATTTCAAATATCATAAAGAAAGGAAATGGGGTAAATGTCAAGGAGACAACATCCCATATCCAGGTTAAAACGACCCAAAACAAAGCATCTAGGGGTCAACGTACGGTCTTCAACACAGTGAGGAACCTCACACCATATAGCAAGCCCTAAATGGCCCCTAAAAGGTCAATAAATAAATGGAATCAAACCACATGATCCAAATATAAAGAAACTAAACTTTTTTAAGAAGACAAGGACAAGCCAATGACCAACATATTTCTGACTTGGGAGAGGCGCAAAAATTGCCGTGGGGTTAAACTCGTTTTCTTGGATCCAAACCCTCCGCCTGTGTGGTGAATGGCTAAAAAATAAATACACAAAAAGACTCACAGTAAAAATCAAACTAGAAAAAAGTCCAACTTATCAAGACGATTACCTTTACAATGAAGTACATAAAACATGAAGACAACACACAAGGGTACTGTACTGTCCGCACAAATGCTTGCAGTTACTGACAGCTACTTAATGACATAATTTCCGTTGACTATGATATCAAGCCTTCTTACATATGAAACTTCAATTGAAATACTTCTAAATAGATTTCGTATAACAACATGATAAATTATGAAAGAAGAACATGATATTTTGCAATGCCAAATACTGTCAATATGAAAAATTGTTTAAATTTAGTTATGGTGTAAAGCATTTAGGAGGTGATCAATATTTTTGCCAACAAAAACCAGCGGTAAAGAATTAACAACAATGCTGTATTTATATCCTTTCTGAATAAGTTTTTCAACGGATTAATAAGTTTGGAAGGACAATTTTTGAATTTATGCGCTTTGTAAATGATATTTCCATAGAAGTTTGGATGTGAAAACGCCTGTTGTATAAGAGCCCTGCATGTAGAACCAAATTTTCTTAATAAGTCAATGTATCTATAATAAAATTTAGAGAATGTTTTTATCAATTTATGATATCTAAACCCCTGATGCAGAATTTTTTCAGTGAGACAAAGATTTCGGTCGTTGAAGTTAAAAACATCACTACATACTCATGCATATCGAACAAGTTGTGAAATGTAGACCCTGTAAGAAGAGGCTAACGGAACATCGCCGTCGAGATGGGGAAAATTGACCATAGGAAAGGAGAAATCATCCCTTTTATCATAAACTTTAGTGTTTAACTTTCCTTTATTTATTGATATATCAAGATGAAAAAAGGAGTATGATCACTGCTGCTATTGGATTTATTTAAAGTAAGTTTTGCAGGATAAATTTCATCTGAAAATTTTGGATTATTTAAAGCCAAAATATCGTCCAAATGTCTATATGTATTGTTAAATTCATCCCCTAAATGCTGTTTAGGAGAATCTTTTTGAATTTTTGCTATGAATTGTGACTCGTTTCAATAAAGAAATAAATCTGCTATGAGAGGTGCACAGTTGGTACCCATAGGGTAACATGTACCTATTTTTTTCCGATGGACTGTATCACCGAAACGAACAAAAATATTATCAAAAAGAAAATTTAATGCTTTTTATCATATCCTGAAAAGTCAAGTTGGTATATATTTGACATGTTTGTCGTCACTGAAACACGATTTAAATGTATTGCAACAAATGTAAGTACATCCTCATTTTTTAAGGATCATTTGATCAAATACGAAAATTTCTCTTTGATGGGTGTATTTGGTAATGTAGTATAAAGGTTAGAAAAATCATAGCTATCGACGGAGTTGTATGCTTCATTAACAGATCGAAGTCTTTCCAAAACTTCTACCGAATTCTTTAGACTCCAAAAGTAGTTAATTCCACTGTATTCATAACATTTGTGGCTAAAGTTGATGAGATTTTTTATGGTAGTAAGTGCACTGGTCAATAAAACAGAAATATGTGTAGTTGAACATTTACTTGATGCCGAAATTAAACGATATTTGAAAGGATTTTTGTGAAGTTTAGGAAGCCAATACATAGTAGGAATGCTTTTATAATTAGAAGTTGCTTTTAGTTCAGCTGTAGCTATCATGTGATCATAAATTATTTGTATTTCTGTTGACTTGGTAGCTTGAAATGTACTAGAATTAGTAATTTCATTCCGAAGCACCTCGATGTAATACCTACGTCAAACAACGACGACATTATTGGCTGCTTTATCTGCCAGAACACGTATATACTATTTTTCCAAAAAATTTAACTTCCGTTTAATTTTTGAAATCGCGGAAATTGTATTCTGCTGCTTATAATGTGTTTCAAAATGATTTAATATACGGATATCAACAACTTCCATGCATTTGCCAATGAAAGTGTCTAATGATTTTTGAGCCGTATTTTCCCTTTTTTGTTTGCCATTTTTGAGATTTTTGAGATTCAGAAAATCATGTTGCTTTACAAAAAAGAAACGTGATTTTAGTCCACGTTTTTCAACAGGAATTCCTATGGGAACAAATGCGGATAAAAAATACAATTTCTGCGATTTCAAAAATTAAAAGTTAAATGATTTGGAAAAAGAGTACATTGTATATACGTGTTCTGGCAGATATAGCAGCCAATAATTGGTCGGGTCGGTCGTTGTTTGACGTAGGTATTACATCGAGGTGCTTCGGAATGAAATTACCAATTCTAGTACATTTCAAGCTACCACGTCAACAGAAACACAAATAATTTATGATCACATGATAGCTACAACTGAACTAAAAGCAACTTCTAATTATAAAAGCATTCCTACTATGTATTGGCTTCCTAAACTTCACAAAAATCCTTTCAAATATCGTTTTATTTCGGGATCAAGTAAATGTTCAACTACACATATTTCTGTTTTATTGACCAGTGCACTTACTACCATAAAAAATCTCGTCATCAACTTTAGCAACAAATGTTATGAATACAGTGAAATTAACTACTTTTGGAGTCTATAAAATTCGGTAGAAGTTTTGGAAAGACTTCGATCTGTTAATAAAGCATACAACTCCGTCGATAGCTATGAGTTTTCTAACCTTTATACTACATTACAACATACACCCATCAAAGAGAAATTTTCGTATTTGATCAAATGATCCTTCAAAAAATGAGGATGTACTTACATTTGTTGCAATAAATTGAAATCGCTTTTCAGTGACGACAAACATGACAAATATACCAACTGGACTTGTCAGAATATGATAAAAAACACTAAATTTTCTTTTTGATAATATTTTTGTTCGTTTCGGTGATACAGTCTATCGGCAAAAAATAGGTACATGTATCCCTATGGGTACAAACTGTGCACCTCTTATAGCAGATTTATTTCTTTATTGATACGAGTCACAATTCAGGGCAAAAATTCAAAAAGACCCTCCTAAACAGCATTTAGGGGATAAATTTAACAATACATATAGATATTTGGACGATATTTTGGCTTTAAATAATCCTAAATTTTAAGATTAAATTTATCCTGCAGAACTTACTTTAAATAAATCCAATAGCAGCAGTGATCATACTCCTTTTCTTGATCTTGATATATCAATAAATCAAGGAAAGTTAAACACTAAAGTTTATGATAAAAGGGATGATTTCTCCTTTCCTATAGTCAATTTCCCCATCTCGACGGCGATGTTCCGTTAGCCTCTTCTTACGGGGTGTACATTTCACAACTTGTTCGATATGCATGGTATGTAGTGATGTTTCTAACTTCAACGACCGAAATCTTTGTCTCACTGAAAAAATTCTGCATCAGGGGTTTAGATATCATAAATTGATAAAAACATTCTCTAAATTTTATTATAGATACATTGACTTGTTAAGAAAATTTGGTTCTACATGCAGGGCTCTTATACAACAGACATTTCACATCCAAACTTCTATGGAAATATCATTTACAAAGCGCATAAATTAAAAAATTGTCCTTCCAAACTTATTAATCCGTTTAAAAACTTATTCATAAAGGATATAAATACAGCATTGTTGTTAAATCTTTACTTCTGGTTTTTGTTGGCAAAAATATTGATCACCTCCTAAATGCTTTACACCATAACTAAATTTAACCAATTTTTCATATTGACAGTATTTGGCATTGCACAATATCATGTTCTTCTTTCATAATTGATCATGTTGTTATACCAAATCTATTTAGAAGTATTTCAATTGAAGTTTCATATGTAAGACGGCTTGATATCATAGTCAAACGGGAATTATGTCATTACCTAGCTGTCAGTAACTGCGAGCATTTGTCCGGACAGTACCCTTGTGTATTGTCTTCATGTTTTATATACTTCATTGTAAAGGTAATCATCTTGATAAGTTGGACTTTTTCTAGTTTGATTTTTACTGTGAGTCTTTTTGTGTATTTATTTTTTAGTCATTCACCACACAGGCGGAGGGTTTGGATCCAAGAAAACGAGTTTAACCCAACGGCAATTTTTGCGCCTCTCCCAAGTCAGGAATATGTTGGTCATTGGCTTGTCCTTGTCTTCTTATAAATGTTTAGTTTCTTGATATTTGGGTAATTGGATGTGGTTTGATTCCATTGATTTATTGACCTTTTTGGGGCCATTTAGGGCTTGCTATATGGTGTGAGGTTCCTCACTGTGTTGAAGACCGTACCACTATGAACAGAAAAAAGTACTGTCCATACCAGGAACAGTGATTTTTTCACTGTCATTCACTGTTCTCTGCTGTGGTAGTACTGTGAAATATCTATTAGGTACTGTCAAGAACTGTGCCAATCGGGGACAGTCATTAGCAGTAATACCCAAGTACTGTGATTAACTGTCCAGTACTGTAACAGTAACATACAGTAAATGACTGTCTTCACGACTACTGTCATGCACTGTCCCGGATTGTTACAGTTCATGTCAGTTATTGACAGTATTTGGTGTTACTGTCATGTACTGTCCTTGATTGTAACAGTGCATGACAGTTAGCCACAGTATTTGAAATAACTGTGTTGCACTGTGGCAGATTGCGACAGTGCAACTCAGTTAAAAACAGTGATTTTTTACCGTATATGTACAAGTTAATTCCTTTTATCTATAATTATCTAAAATTTTCAAAATCAATCTATTTTTATAGATAAATTGTAATAGTGTTCATGGATACTTATTTATTTATTGATTTTTAATGTATTTAAAAAAATAAACTATTTTTATCTTTAGATTAACTCAGTTGCCAATATTTATTTTGCAAAATGTTTGTTTGTTTGTTTTTTAATTTCCAGCCGCAAATTGCAGATAGATAGAACGGTAACATAGCTATTACATACGAAACTTCATGACATTTAAAATTTCCGGTGATGGTCTCAGAAATATCTGCATTCAACGTTATTTACTCATTTAAAAGGAAAGTTTCGTGTTTATTTCATTAAACTTGTCAGCACCATAAATATATGTATATCCGATATTTAATTGCTTTTAGGGGACGACCATTTGAATTTTAGGGTGTGTGGTTTTGGCGATTTCGCCTACAAAAAATATTCGTCTTCATGAGAATTTCAAAAATTATTTATTCACATCAAATGTCACATCAAAATATTTATTTGCATTTGCATAAAAAAATTATTCTTTAGTTCTTCAAATTAAAATTAAATATCTATTATAATTGACACCAAGATTAAATTATTCATTTGCAAAGTTCCCCCTCCTCCTGAATATGAATATCAAATCGTCAAAACATTAGCAGCCAAGATAAGTCTAGTATTTCACGAATTATTTCTTAATTTTGCTGATTACAGGTCAAAAACTTCACGGTCATTTTCCCAAAGCATAGTTAAGTTTGCTCGAAAACCGACTTATAAAAGTTTCTTACTATTAAAAATTATTATCTAAAACGAAATAATTATCTCCATTCAAAATCGTACATGCATACAGATCTGACGTAGTGTTTATAATCTGCAAACGGGTATGAATATTTTTTTTTCTATTTAGACGTCGACAAGAGGGTCTTGTTTTGCGGGTTCTATGGTGAATGTATAAGATTGTTGTCTGATGTACATTTACTCCATATCCCTTTACGTGTACACAACAAAAATACATCAAAAACCAATTAGCGATGTGAATTATAAATTGCCACGCTAACTTCTTTATTTACAAAGAAGTATGATCATTAAGGCGTGAATTTGTTCCTATGTTGAGTCATTTTCAAAATATGCTCAGATGCATGTTGCCGAAAATCGAGTAAAAAGGTCTCTAGTAAATGTACTTCTTGAAAATAAAATTAAATTAATATTTGCTACACTTGTATTAGCAGTCGAACATTGCCGTAAATAGCTTTTTGTGTCCATTTTAGCTATTTTGCAGTGTGTGAGAGGATAGTCACTACACAAATACACCAAGAACCAAAACATTTTTTTGGTTACGAATGAATAAACATATGCAGGATTTAAATTCACAGTAACTTCGGTATTTAGTTATTTGGCCTTCCAAACAGCAGTTAGTTTTTTTCGGTTCTGGATGTCCTAAACAACGAATTTCAACAAAAACCTAAAGAAAAACCGTCAAAATTGTATATAAGTGGTAAGTTCAGTGGCTGAATCTGTTATCTAAATGTATGAAAATGCATTCGATTTGATTTTGTTATGACAGTGTATGTAACAGATGACCTGTTACCACAGTTCATTTGGTAAATGTAGTCAATTTCGTGTCGAATGGTGTAGGAAATTATCTCAAATATAGACCTCGTTTTGCGTAGAAATAATAATGCAAAATATTTTAGTTTTTTTTTATATAGAAGTGGATATCATATAGTCATTTTCCTCAAACAATCTCAAACAACAACACTGAGAACCAATTATGCACCATTAAGATAGCATTGAATTATCTGTTGTACAACAAACTCAAAAATATTGAGCCTTTGTAAAGAAGCATTATTTATACAACTAGTAAACTATAGATACTATGTATTAATGTATTCGCAACATCCATTAAATGCGGAAAAAATAACAAACCAATTGAAAAAATATTGTCTTCACAGAGCAGGCAACAGTTTTCGTAAATTTTACTAGGGTACTTACCGGAGTGTGTACTCCAGGTTATAGGTAGCGATTAATTTATCACTTTGAATAGATTTGATATGTTCATTTAGTGGGTATCATACCTATCTTAATTTTATGTGTCAGAAATAAACAATAAATATGTATGTAAAAATGCTCTCCTTCAGTATCTTGATGTTAAAATAAATAGCTGTCCTTTGTATATCTTATGTGGTTTACTGAGATGCATGACAGGGAAAATATGAGAGTAGAGCTCTACTCCAGAGAAATTTGTTAGAAAGAAATTAACAACGTAGGCTATACATTTTGCTCGTATGTCCTTGGCTATTATATGTCTGATATATCTAATCAAGACTGTTGCCAGTACAGGTCCATGTAAATGTAAATCATGACTTGGTGGACACTAAAGCCATTTTTAAAATATCTAAAAAAAAGGTCATGCTATCTGATTTTTAAGGGGTGCTTTGATTGGAACTGAGTATGAAATTTAGTTGCCTTGATTTTATTCAAATCTTCAGTTCAGTGCACAAACATTTTGTGCATATTTTGCATTCACTAGGCTAGCACCCTTTGTAAGTTTGTTGAAATAATTAACGTTTTCTTGGAAACAAACACACAAATTTGACTTTATTTAGCCAAGGACCATTTAAACACATGAAAATCGATGTCTCCTATTTAGTACAGGTAATCAAATATACTTGTTTTATGATCTTGTTAATTTGACACAGCTGTAATGTTGATTGAATTAATAAACAATTTTCAACTGTACACTCGTGTAGTTCTTTCAGTAAATGACCATATTTATAGATGTGTTAGTGTACAAACTCGTGTGCTGTGTTGTCAATAACTATGCATATGACATGACTTGCATTTTGAAGTCTAAAGTAAAGATGTTTAGTTTTCCGTATAAATGCTCTGTTAATATGAGAAACAAAAATACAAAGAGCATATCGTTTACTCTATAATACTACAGATAGCAGTACCAGTTATCGTAAACCTTGATTGAAGTAGTTCCATAAATAATAGAGTCGGTAATTAAGTCTCCCAAACGAAGTTGGGAGACTTATTGTTTTTGTTGCATTCCGATTTCTTTCTTTCTTCTCGTCTCCATGAACTTGTCCGAACCAGATCTCAGAGACCATAACACCTAAAACTTCCAAACTTTGAGGGATGTTGGCCCCATGTATCTAGTTGTGCATAAAACAAAAATTTTCCCAAAGAGGTTTCATTAAGGGTACATTTGGGGGCTCAAAAAGGGGTGGGGTCGCCAATGTTAACCCTATGGGAAAATGAAATTTTGGATATTTTTCAACTTATTTCTCACAGTATCTCAAAAACTTTTAATACTAGCTACATGAAACTTCATAGGAAAGGTGTTTGTAATGTTAGAAAGGGTGCTACAGCATTGGAAATTTCAAAATAATCTCGGTTGTCATGGAAACCAAACCAAATAATGGAAATTTTGAGAAAAAAGTAGTTTTTGTGAATGATTATATTTTGATTACAGCAATACATATTAAATATGTTATAAGGGGAACCCCTATACAGTTCTATGGAAGGAGGTTTGAAATTGGCTTATATGGACAAAAGAGCATTTGGTTGCCATGGAAACAAAACCAGAAACTTTTTTTTTTTTGGAAAATCCGGGTTTCTGATTAAAAAGAAGGAATTTTGAGAAATATGCATTACATAGGTTATAAGGGGAACCCCTGCCCAAATTTTTTTTTTTGGGAAAGTGTCTTACATTATGTGTAATGACAAAAGAGCATTTGGTTGCCATGGAAACAAAACCAGAACCTTATTTTTTGGAAAAATCAGGTTTTCTGATAAAAAAGAAGGAATTTTGAGAAATATGTATCACAAAGGTATTAAGGAGAACCCTGCCCAAATTTTTTTGGGAAAGTGTCTGAAATTATTTGTAATGGACAAAAGAACATTTGGTTGCCATGGAATCAAAACCAGAACCTTATTTTTTTTGGAAAAATTAGGTTTTTTGATAAAAAGAAGGAATTTTGAAAAATATGTATTACATAGGTTATAAGGGGAACCCCTGCCCAAAGTTTTTTCGGAAAGTGTCTGAAATTATGTGTAATGACAATAGAGCATTTGGTTGCCATGGAAACAAAACCAGAACCTTATTTTTTGGAAAAATCAGGTTTTCTGATAAAAAAGAATGAATTTTGAGAAATATGTATTACATAGGTTTTAAGGGGAACCCCTGCCCAAATTTTTTTTTGAAAGGGTCTAAAATTATGTGTAAAGACAAAAGAGCATTTGGTTGCCATGGAAACAAAACCAGAACCTTATTTTTTGAAAAAATCTGGTTTTCTGATAAAAAAAGAAGGAATTTTGAGAAATATATATTACATAGCTTCTAAGGGGAACCCCTGCCCAAATTTTTTTTGAAAGGGTCTGAAATTGAAAGTTATGGTCAAAAGAGCATTTGGTTGCCATGGAAACGACACCAGAAACTTTTTTTTAATCTGTTTTTTTGATACAAAAGAAGGAATTTTGAGAAATATGTATTACAAAGGTATTAAGGGGAACCCCTGCCCAAATTTTTTAGGGGAAATGATCTAATATTGTGTGAAATGACAAAAGAGTATTTGGGTGCCATAGAAACAAAACCAGAACCTTATTTATTATTATTATTTTTTTTTGGAAAATTGGGTTTTCTGATTAAAAAAGAAAGAATTTTGAGAAATATGTATCACAAAAGTATTAAGGGGAACCCTGCCAAAATTTGTTTTGGGAAAGTGTATGAAATTATGTGTAATGGACAAAAGAACATTTGGTTGCAATGGAAACAAAACCAGAACCTTATTTTTTGGAAAAATTAGGTTTCCTGATAAAAAAGAAGTAATTTTGAGAAATATGTATTACATAGGTTGTAAGGGGAACCCCTGCCCAAATTTTTTTCGGAAAGGGTCTGAAATTGGTTGCTATGGACAAAAGAGCACTTTGTTGCCAAGGAAAGAAAACCTGAAACATATTTTTTTTTTGAAAAATTGAGTTTTCTGATAAAAAATAAGGAATTTTGAGAAATATATATTACATAGCTTATAAGGGGAACCCCTGCCCAAATTTTTTTTGGAAAGGGTCTGAAATTGGTTGCAATAGACAAAAGAGCACTTGGTTACAATGAAAAGAAAACCAGAAGCATATTTTTTGTTGAAAAATTGAGTTTTCTGATAAAAAATAAGGAATTTTGAGAAATATATATTACATAGCTTATAAGGGGAACCCCTGCCCATTTTTTTTTTTTTTTTCTTTTTGGAAAGGGTCTGAAATTGGATGTAATGGACAAAAGAGCACTTTGTTGCAATGGAAACAAAACCAGAAACATTTTTTTTGGAAAATCAGGTTTTCTGACAAAAAAGGAGGAATTTTGAATGTGTATTGCATAGGTTATAAGGGGAAATCACTGCCCAATTTTTTTTCCCTGAAGGAGTCTCGTAATGCCTTGAAGTCCGATATGGGAGTTCGTTTGGGAGACTTTTGTGTTTTGCTTGCGAACACAGTTATCACTTGTTCTATTTGTGTTATCGCCGCAAGTGTACAACACATCGTGTGTGGTTTGGCATCGTCACCAGTTTGTAATAAAATGTGTTGTGCATCTTCAGTCACAACATGGCATTATCATAGCAGAATCCCTGCTACATAAATTATAGTACGGACGGGAAATTTCATGCAAAATTTTGGGATGATATTTCGGGTATACATGTTCATTTTAGCAATTTCTAGAGATTTCGCGTCTAATTCCCTGATCACTGACAATTTTGTTCTAAAATAATTGACCATAGAAATTCAGGCAAAACATAGAAATAAACTTGTTTATATTGAAATCAGTATGCTTTTATATATCAATATGGATAAGTCTGGTTCATCATTTTCGTCTCTTACGTTAAATTCTGGTCTAAAATTTCGCATGACCTGAATAATTTCGAATTTTGGGTTTAAACCTTATGCCGACCCCGTCAGATTGAAATCAAGTTAAACCCGATAAGAGCTTGGTATGGTAAAAAATATATGTGCAAAAAGAAACCTATAACATTCTAAGAAAATTCGCACTATAACCCGATAATGCTACTGGTAAAACACAAAGATTCTTTCTAATTTTTAGAGGAAAATCGTTTTAGCACTGAAAAATATTTTTTTGTTTGAAACTAATGCAGCTGTAAATACATGTAGTGTCCAAAAATAGTAGAACTGAGACGTAAACAGAAGGTAAAAAGTTTTTCAGGAATAAATTATAGTCCTATAAATAATATTTCACCGACCGGGAGAAATCCAGTTGCTGCTGCCTTAAACCAGGGACATGTCTCCGAAAAGCATATTGACTTGATGAGTGCCATGTGGTTGTTTAACATTGTGTTTGTCTTCTATTGTTCTTTTTGTCGGGCAAAGGATGACAGCAATTGTAAGAATACTATGCCAGTTGATTTTATGTTTGTTGACGATCCCGCATCCATGACATGATAAACATGGATGTAGCTTTGCTCGACATCCAGCAATGAATTCCGCTCAAGCCAGTGCTAGGGGCCATCTTGAACTTACTATGAGGTATGAGCATAGCTCATTGTTGAAGGCCTCATGGTGACTTCAAGATGAAGAACAACAATAAAAGCGGTGTTTCATTGCTTGTTCTCACTTCAACTCTCTCCTTTCTCCGGGTCTCCATTTATTCCTGCCCGCCGCCTCTAGTCGTAGTGTTATTTTCTTTGAAACTAAGGTGAATTCAATCTTTCATTGTTGAAAAATGGGTCAAAGACTCAAATGACCGGGTTGCGTTTGGTGCTTCTAGCTATCAAGTGTTGTTTTATAGGTTCCCTAATGGGTCTGTGTATAGAACATGTTGAAAATATTGATAAAATATGACTAAGCAATGACTGGAAAAATATGAACAAATATTGGAAATAATTCCATAAAGTCAGGTGCACATCTTCAAAATATAAAGAAACATTCTGTGATATTTCAAAGGTAAGAGATGAAAACTGTAGGTTGAGTTGATTTCACAAAATAGGTACCCTCTGTTGAAAAAGTCGATAAAAATGACTAAGTTCCAAAGTCTGTAAAAATAGGAAAAAATTTTCAAAAATTGTTGCTTCAAATGGAACCATACTTAGCTACAAAGATCTACAAAGGTCCTTTCATCTTCTTGAAATATAATAATCTATATCTTATCTATATTAGGAGCACTGGAAAACATTTATTAGATACACGTGTGCAATTACAATCAAACTTGGTCACAACGGTCTTTGGGTCTGTGATAAAACACATTCAAAGATAAAATAACCCGAAACTATTCATGAATTGGGTTCAATATTAAAATGTATAAATAATCCATCGCAGTTTATTAATTAATATTCGAAAATGAAATTCATTAATGCATACAGGCTAATTTTGTTTACCGTTGAAGGCATTTCAAGATGTGGAACAGCATATAAATACTCGCTTAAATTGTAAGCTTGGTTTACCCGGGTTATTTTTTTATTTTTATTTTTTTTTGCCTAATGTATAGTTTACTCTAGATCATTTCTCTTTCTTCAAGTGTGTGATGACAAGATCTCGAGGGTTTCTTGTTTTAATGGTACACAATACTTGATATAAACTAACATGTGAAACACTCGTAAGAGTGGTATTCCTATTTTGTGTCGTCAACAATGGTGAACGTAGGAGAGAAACAATCATACCGAGTTTTATATCATGGTACTTAGAACGCCACTGAGATCCAATACACTGTCTTCACATACTCTCACTGTAGTCCAGCCTTGCAGATAGTTAATCAATTACAAGCGTGTTAAAATTTTCTATGATAAATAGTTTGTGTAAATAATATTATTAATGCCCTCTGCAAGTTTTAATTTTTACTCGTGTAAATATGAACCAATATT
>MJUU01059081.1:65688-81011 GCA_002080025.1 Modiolus philippinarum | reverse complement strand
CAATTGTAAATGCAAAAATATTGTGGAAGGTTTATTTTGACCTGTGTAAAATTATCCCTTATTATAATGAAACTTGGTTTAGTTTTATACATGTTAAAATATGACAGTATACATGTATGTAAATGTATGTTGTTGATTCTGTTGTATTTTTCAACTCCTTTGATTATTATATTTTCAGCAAAGGGTCCAAAAGCAGTCCCTGCTCCATCTTCTCAAAAGTCGGCTCAACCTGCACCTAATCAGAAGCCAACCCCAAAACCTCAAGCAGAGAAGAAATCAAACACTGTCACCTTGACGTTGGATGATATCAAAAATGTAAAATTTCCGTTGACCTCCTACGACTTTAAATTAGCTTGTCAGATATGCTTTAAGAAAATAGGAGATGGTATCCAAGGCTATCAATATACAGATTCTCAGCATGTTTGTACTCATGACATTTTCATAGTGAGGTTACGACAGAAAAATGCTTTAAACTGGTTAAAAATTCGACCTAGAATCGAACCCAAATTCCAACAGTATGGTGGATACAAGTTGTGTACACATTTTCAAGCAAATAGACCATGTAAAGTAAGAGAAGAAATGTGTACATTTGCACACAATAAGGCTGAAGTAGAGTTATGGACCATGGATAAAGAAGGAGCCTTTAGTATATCTGGGTATATGAAGAAACTGAAATCAATAGGAATAAGTAAGTTTTTTGTGCTTAAAAAATGTCCAGAAATCTAAGAATTTACTTAAACTAATCTGAAACTATGGTTGTAATAAAATATTCAACAAATCATTTTACACCACAGGAATTGAGGAATTATATCTATCATCTGTTGTGTTCCAATCGTCCATCCAGCATAAACTTTTCAATCAAAGATCTCCTCTGAAACTACTTGAGCCAGTTGGAACCAGACATGTATAGTCTGTAAAAGATTATGTACATTGTACATGTATTTCAGGTTTGAACTCGCTCCAAGATGGCTGCCAGAGGGGAAAATAATTTAATGTTGGTTACTTTGATAAAATACTTTCCGACATTTGTTCTCTGAAACTCCTGGGTGCATTTGAACCAAACCTTGCTTTACACTTAATGCACTCCCCTTTAAATCAATGATGTTATTCAGGTTCACTCTTTATCCAAATTGCTGCCATTTAGGAATATACAACTAGTACAAGATTTGACATCTCTGACGCTACTGCTAATAGGGTCAATTGGGCCCGAATTTGGAGTAATAGTCTTGACTTTCTATTGCATCCAAGATGGATGCCATTAGCATTGGACCACATTTTGGGCCAGTTGGAATCTTGACTTCGCTACTTGTAAGTAAAAAAAGATGATCTTCATTTTTAAACTTTCCCAGATCAGAGATGGGTCCGATTACTTTCATCAAATTACATTAAATTACAATTACTTTCCCAAAAGTATGATTAAATTAAATTAATGATTACAGCATTTTTAACTTGATTAGATTAAATTAATGATTACATTGAAGAGTAATCATGATTACATCTGATTACATTGAGTTCTCAAATAACTATCGTTAAGATGGAACTCTAGTTTTTCGCAAAATAGTTTGAATTTTGGACTTTCAGCAGTAGACAAAGGAAGAAGTTTTCAAGTAATAAATTCTAAAGTTGTGTCGTTTAAATCTATTTGGCAACTTCTAGTTTTGGCATACATGTATTTTGATTTTGGCTTAAACATGTTAATATGTGTCACTAAAGAGGCCTTATTTCATCCTTTTGACATCTTGCAGTTTTAATGTGTATATCCGGATGAACTCTCTGAAAATAAAACTAAAATGTATCTNAACACTATATTCTTTAATGTGAAATATTTTTCATGAGTATTATGTGATTTTGATACACCAGCATTCATTCCATATCCCTCATATTCTATTACACATGTATATAATTAAATTGGATTCAATTTTACAAAAATCAAATTGTTATACATACAGTACATGTATAATAATACCCTCAGGGACAAAAATATAGTTGATACAAAAAGACCTTAATTGTTTTCTACCTGTCACTTCAAATGTGACTTTAACACAGATTGAATAAAGATTTAAATTTTGATTCCAAAATAAACAACACTTAATTGTGACCATACTCGTAATTAAACTTAAATCAGGACTGATTTGCAATTATGATATAATCTGTCACAAAATTTTGTGAAATTAGGGTCTTGTCCCCAAACAGTTCTGATGAATAAGATATTAAAATATAAAATAAAACAGTTCTATTTGCACAATTTTTTCCCTAATATTACAACTTTACTGCATAAAATTTCATGAGATTTTATATTTGGAAATAAAAAGAGCCATGATTGGAGATTTCAAAAATATCTCCATTGTAATCATAATGTAATCATAAAGTAATCAGGATTACAGGCTATTTTTGAAAGTAATTGATTAAATTATAAAATTACATATAATCAGATTTTTAGCTGATTAATGATTACACTGATTACTTTTAAAAATGAAATCGATTACAGCTGATTAATGATTACAATTACAATTACCACATCTCTGTCCCAGATGGCCAGCAGAGACTATAGTTTAATATTGGACCCTATATGAACACTTTCAAATATCTTCTTTTCTGAAACTGCTGGGTCAGTTGGAGCCAATCTGGATAAGAAATGAATGCCTGGAAGTGGAAGAGAACATTTTCTAGAAATGGCTATTGAAAAAAAATTAACTGTTGTCA
Source organism: Modiolus philippinarum (assembly GCA_002080025.1). NCBI lineage: Eukaryota > Metazoa > Mollusca > Bivalvia > Mytilida > Modiolidae > Modiolus > Modiolus philippinarum. The sequence continues at coordinate 78,308 of MJUU01059081.1, read as the reverse complement.
TTGAGATGAATTATTATCATCATTTCTTTAGAAAGTTGACTACTTTATCTTGTAACAAAGAGTCCCGCAAACAATTGCGTTTGACATTCTTTCATCATAAACACATTTGAAATATTGCCAAATGTTTCTGTGGTGAACGCCTGATTCTAAAGGTTCAAAACTATATTTAAATCGTAACTGTGATGGACTGCATTTTACATACTAATCATAGTTATTGGCTTTATATGGAGATAAAATACGTACATGTATGTCATAGATTTCAAAATAGAAAAGAGACTACATAAGTATTGATTTTACTAATCGATCCTTGGTTTGTCTGAGCGATACTTGAGAACTCGGGTACTTGTTGACATCCCTAATATTACTTATTTGAAATGATACTGATTTTACAAGCCAAGTAAACCTTTTGATTTAGCAACCTCTTAGTAAAAATATGTTTTACTATGTAAGATGTACATTTCTCTAATTCTTATGCTGTTCTCGTCAATTTCAAAGCATGGGAGATCAAAGTGTTCTCCAACATGTGAGTTAATTGATCTTGCAATTTGATTGGATATTTAAAAGGTCACAAACTTTTCTTCAAATAACAAAATATACCTTAAATAAATTTATTTTGAGTATAAATCAATGTAAAAAGTATTTACTCAAAGCATACATTTTTTATTTATCATGAATCACCTATGATCAATTTGCTTTTGTTGATTTCCATGCAATGTAAATTTCATATCCGGTGACATCACAGTATTGATTGTAGAGGCCTGTGACAGGGTAGAAACTAAAACACATGAAAATGTAATTAATTTTAGAATTAGAGAAATAAAAATCTATCATTTGCAAGTTGTTGATTATCATAGTTCTACTTTCTCAAGGGTTTAACATAAAAGTTCTCGCTAAAGCTCAAACTTTTAAAGTTTTAACCCTTTCGACAGTTAAACTATGATAATCAATGACTAGAAAGGATAGATTATATATGTATTTAATGATGTTAAATGGAATATTTTTATTTTGCAGTGTCAAGCGACCAGTTGAACACCCTTGAGGAAAAATTAAAACAACTCCAGAAACAAGAAATTCCAGGGATGAGTTACAAGAACAGGAAACCAGTAGAAATCAAGCAGACTGTTCCTGAGGTTGTTTCACCAGAACCAGTAGAACAAGAACCAGTTAAAGAGGTTCCCAAAGTGAAAACAGCACCTCCACAAGAGCCTGTCAGAGCTCCACGATTCGAACAACAAGGGAAAGATGTACATGTAGCAGCCAAATTGAAAGCAGAGGAAATCCCACAGCCTTCACCACCTCCAAGAAGGCCACCATTATTACAGAATCCACCCAGGCCGCCAATGTCATCAAATCCACAGACATCAATGTACACAGGGCAGCCATTGCTCTCTGGACCAGTCATAAATGCACCTCCAGTGTCAGTTTACCATCCACTACCAAATTTGTCACAACCACCACCACCTTTGTTACGACCACCATTGCTGCAGCCTGCGCAATACTTATCCAGATTTAGTTATCCTCCACCGCCTCTCAACAGACCTCCAGTGTTTACAAGTAATATATTGGTAGTTTAGAGATCTAGACATTTTGTCTTTTAGACGATTATTGCACTGTTATAAATGAGGGATAAAGTGTTAGTGAGACTTTATACAATTATGGCACTTCCACGAGATCAATATGGGGTTTAAGGGAGCAATAAAGTAATATTGAACGAGGGTTTACCCCAAGTTCAGTATTATATTTTGCACTCCGTTAAACCCCATATTGATCGAGTATAGAAGTGCCATAATTGTTTTATTATATTTGATTGACATGGCTTAAGTCAATGAGGACAAACAAAAGGGGAGTGGTATTTCTATTGTGGGTGTTAAAGGGGTGTGGCCTATAAATGTCAATCAAAGTTAGTGTGCAATATGATGATTTATCATGATCAACTGTGCAATATGATGTTTTATTGAGTAGATACATTTCTGTACTTTATACATAGAAACAAAAGTACAAATATAATAAAAACCCTTAACAAATTACAGTCCAGAAAATACATGTAGATGCATGTACTATTAATACAGATATTGCAATATTTATAATGATATTTCCTGGCATTGAAAACATACATAAGAAATTTGTGCTCATTGATTATAAAGGTAGAGAAGTCTTTGATTAGACAAAATTTTATAATCATACAAAATATTTGAAACGTAAATTTTGCCAACTGATATGCATTTCTGTATTAATGAATGTACTGAAAAAATTCCAGGCTTCAAAGAAAGCAATACAAAATATGATGATGTCATATTTATGCAAAACATTATGATGTCACAGTAATACAAAATATGATGATGTCAAAGTAAGTGACTCAAAATTTGATGATATAATTTATACAAAGTCAGTGATGTCACAGTACACAAAACATGATGATGACACAGTAAAAACAAAACTCAGTGTATACTTAAGGTACTGATTTGAAACTTGGTATTTAGTCATTACATAATAATAAGTTGTACAGACTCTGTTTTTGTCATGTAGGGATGCTTTGTGATGCTAACATATGCAACAACTTGTTTTGTGTGGCCTAAGAAAAAAATACTTGCCATTACAAACAAATGTGTTTTTTTTCTTTTAGGCCTTCCAAGACAACCTCAGCCACCACCAGTTAGGATGCCAGGGCCAAACATTGTACCAGAGGCTCCTAAATTGGAACATAATCATGTGATAATTAAACAGATGGAAGATAGTAAACCTAGTAAAGTTATCTTTCCATATAAAGATACACACGATTATAAACTTCTCTGTAAAAATTGTTGCTCTCCGGGAGACTTTGGTCAACTATACATCCATGACATTACCCACAAATGTGAGGAAGATATTTTTGCAGTAAGACCTAAACATTCTCCAGTTTATATACATGTACGTGAACGTAAGAATCATCGTGATTTCCTCGGCAGATATAAATTATGTAATAGTTATGTGTATAGAAATCCTTTGAATTGTATATATGGTCCAGAGGGATGTAGCTTTGCTCACTCAGAAATTGAACAAAGTTTGTGGACAATGGAGAAAGATGAAGTATTCAGTATAACAGAATTTATCTCACAGAATCGTAGTCAGAGGTACACCATGATGGATATCTTGCGTAAACATGATGGAAATTTCAGCTTCATTTGTAGAGCCTGTTTTAACCATATTCCTATGTGGATAAGTTTCATTTCCGAAGAAAACAAAGCTGTATGTAGTGGAGAACTCAGACATCCATGGATACAATCGAAAATATTGGCACATTTTGGTGTAGACGGAACAATTACGGTAATAAACAGTAGGGGATTTCTTCATAAGACTGCGTTTTTTAAATTATGTAAGTGGCTAAAGTATTGTAGAAATAGCAGAACGGGAGAATGCCGCTTCGCTCATAGTTTTGTAGAGAGAGACATTTGGATGCTGGAGAGAGATTCTGGTTTATCACAGGAAGAAATTGTTAATGAAGTGAACAAGATTTTGTCTGGGAATGAACAAGAGAAAAGTCGACAACAACCTGTAGCACCAGCAGCGCCATCTACACCAACGTTAGCATCAACAATTAAGTCGACAGCTAATCAGCCTATACAGATGAAGGAACCAAAGAAAACAGAGATTGAATTTGATGAAGATGCCTGTCCATGGGTAATATTACAGATCTGTACGACATGTTGGAAAAACGGGATGAAAAGTATCCGAGATGGAGAGAAGGATAGGTGTGCTAAAGGACATTCTAATTGGTCAGCCAATAAAATGTTACTGCTTGCTTCTAATAACAAGGAAATTAGACCACTACCTAAGAAGATCCCACAAGGATTCCGCTTCTTAATGTGCAAAGGTATCAAGGAAAGAAACAAATGTGCTTACAATGGAGCTGGACATTGTTCATTTGCTCACAGTGAAGAAGAACTCAAAATATGGCAGTGGATGTGTGCTCATGATGGTAGGTTACACATTTCTTAGAAATATCTCAATCACTTATGTCCTAGAACATCCAAGATATAAAAGAAAAAAAAAAGAAAAGGGGTATTGTAATTACTTGGGGCACATAAAAAATTCTAAGGGAGGTGGCTTTTTAGAATAGTGTAAATCTGAGAATATTATCCACATTAGAAATGTAAAAAATACTAAAAAGTCATTTGCAATGCATTGTGCAACACTCTGTTGAGAATTGTTGTTACAGGAAAATAAACAAGTTTGCTGACAGGGGACTTGTTAATGTCTTTGTCAAACTTTGGTTAGAACCTTTATCAGAGAATGGACACTTAATATATGTATTAGGAAAGGGTATACTTTATTTTGCTGACTTACAGTTGTAGCAAGAACAATAAGCAAAATTCATAACATGCATGCAAGAGACAAACAGGGCATAGAATCTTGAACAATGAACATCAACCAACATTCGTATGTACAATGTATATATTCTGTTTTATAACTTTAGAAATTTCAGTTTATGTTTTATTTTTACTTCATTTATACTGTACATGATGTCCCTGATTGAATTTAAGACAAATCAAAAATGACTTTCTATTGAAGCAACACACATAGTAATTTGCAGAAAAAAAAGGGCATAGTAAAAAAAAGCTTAAAGTTAATATTGTAATCTAATAAACTAAAAAGAGCCAATTGTAACACACAATGTATGTAAATTGTACTGAACTTGTCCTTAGATGTAATAAGTGCGTGTCTCTTTATTGCAGATATGATCATTGCATCTAGGGGAAAAGGCATAGATAAAATTTTGTACATGCAAATGAATCAGATATGAGCATTAAGTAATACTGTATTAAAATTGATCAGGTTGGGTAGGGCTAGAGTAAACAGGACAATTAATTTTAATCATACAGTACAATTAACTTTAAGCCCTGCACAACTGTATCAAATATATACAATTTTACTAAACATTGTGAGTCTGTTTTATCCTGTATTTTTCATACTTAAGTCAAGAATCAAGACGACTTACATGAACGCAGTAAAGAAGCACAGGAGAGTCGAGCTTCAGCAGAGAAGAGCAGAATAGCCAGTGGTGAATCGGTAGTGACAGTTTCACACAGTAAAGTAACTCTGCCTATACACATCAAGGCTAGTACACACTACTGTCCATACTGTGGTGTGCAGTGTAACAGTCAGAAACAGTGGGATGAACACTGTGCCTCAGAGAAACATAACTTTAATGTGAACTCTGATAAGGAACACCAATGGAACTACAGACAACCACCATGGGGTCTGGCTTCTGTCAATTATACACTCTGTTCACAGTAAGTTTATATCAACTACATATACAAACTAGGGTTTCGGCATCTGTCAATTATATACATTGGGACACATCTAATCTGCTTTTCTAAACTATACAGTGTTCATGATTGTCATAATGTCAAAAGTATGCATGTACAACATGTACAATGCTGACCATGCTTATAGTAAACAAAATATCAAGTTTTCACTGTTCATAGTATGAAATGTAAGTAAAATATCAAGATCACTCTTCACAGGAAATCTCTTGTCAAATATACATGTACACAATCTTTACATTAAGATTTCTTTGATTGATCACTGTTCACAGTAAATTCTCTGTCAATCTAACACACTGTTCACAGTTAGTCTTCTGTTAATAATAAACATTGTTCACAGTCGGAATATTGTCAGTTATACATGTACTACATGTAATTTTCACTATGCATACTTTGTTTAAAGAAAGTGTTCTGTCAATTTAATGCATATGAAAAAGGAAGGAAACGGGGTAAATGTCAAGGAGACAACGTCCCATATCCAGGTTAAAACAACTCAAAACAAAGCATCTAGGGGTCACCGTACGGTCTTCAACACAGTGAGGAACCTCACACCATATAGCAATCCCTAAATGACCCCAAAAAAGGAATCAATGGAAACAAACATAGTTCATCATGTCAGTATAACGCTGATAACAGTAATTCTTCTAACAGAGATATAAATTTTAAGTCAACTGACTTTACTGCTTATTTTGTTCACATCTTCAGTTAGTGATTTGATGTTAACAATAATCTTATGTCACCCTATGTCGAATATGCTCACTTTACACTCATGTGTAATATCTAGAAAATACTCTGTTCACAAATGTTTTGAGACTATTTTATTTTGCTCATATTAAGTCTTTGATTAATAATACTTTCTTCACTATATGTTCTGTCAATTGTACACTGTTTATATAGTCGAACTTTGATGGCTCGAACACCCAAGGGACCGTTGGAAACAGTTGGAGACAACTTTGGTGTTTGAGAAATCGACGTAGAACAAAGGGACCACAAAAAGGGTTCGAGGCACCCATGATGGTAGAGTTATTGCAGTTCAAGTAATCAAAGTTTTACTGCAGTCATTTTCTTGACAATCATACACTGTTCACAGTATCTCACTGCTACCAATTAAACAGTTTGCGACAAGTCTGATACACTTGTACATAAAACACACTGAGCCCTTTTTAAGTAAAAAGTTCTACTACAGCGAGTTTTCTGACAATTTTACACTTTGTACATTGTTAATCATCGGTCATTGAAATTACCTCTATCAAAATCATCATCAGTTTCACATTCTTTTACGTACATGTTGGAATAATTGATTTCTCATTGAAGTGTTTATATTAGTTGTGTGCAACAAATATTTGTACATGTATGTCGGATCACCAACACTGTAGGCATATTGAAAAGTAAACTGAGTTATATGGATGTGCTTTTTTTCAGACACATCAATGGAAACAAATGTCAGTATTCCAATGCTCCAGACATGTACAATTTGTGTCAGTCTGCACATAGCCAGGAAGAACTGGATGAGTGGAGAGAAAGATACGAATGGAGACAGATGAAGCGTGACATGGCTAGACAAGAACAGGTGTTCTCCTTCATGGATCAGTTAGTAGAACAGTATGAAAGTGAGGACTGTAGTGTCAAAGTGGTAGGTATTGTTTATTACTTAATTTTTAGTTCGCCTCAACGAAGTTGAGGGGGACTATTGGAGTACCCCCGGCGTCCTGGTCCGCATCCCCGTCCGCGTCCGCATTTGGGTATATATCTTGGTAACTATGCAGAGTAGGGTCATCAAACTTTGCATGCAGGTGCATCTTGGGCTATCTTACAGCCTCAAAGAAAATTAGGTCTCTCTTACCTATATTTTCCGCTTGAGTGGCTTTCATTTAAATTTACATCCAAGTTCATTTTTCAGTAACTATACATAGTATGATCATCTAACTGTGCATGTGCATGCATCTCTGATGGTAAGTCAGCATCCAGGCAAAATTAGGTGACTTTGACCTACATTTTCCGCTTGACTGACTTACATTCGAGTTTACATCCGAGTTGATATCTCAATCACTGTACATGGTATGATCATCTAACCTTGCATATGCATGCATCTCTGATGGTAGGTCAGCATCCAGGCAAAATTGGGTCTCTTTGACCTATATTTTCCGCTTTAGTGACTTACATTCAAGTTCATGTCAGGGATCAGATCTCAGGGGATCATCTTGCATGTGCATTTGCATGCATCTGTGATGGTAGCTCAGCATTCAGACAAAATTAGGTCACTTAAACCTACATTTTATGCATGAATGACTTACATTAATGTATACATCCGAGTTCATAGCTTAGTAACTGTACATTGTTGGTTCAAGTAACCTTGCATATGCATGAAATTTTTGTAGTATGTCAGCATCCAGGCAAAATTTGGTTGCTGCGACAATTTGCCATAACGAGGTGAACTTTGTAATTGTTGATTGTTAACGAGGTGAACTTTGTAGTTGTTGATGTTTTTAATTAAAATCTTTTTAAAAAAAATCCCCCCTAAAATATTGCCCTGATCATTAGTTTTCTTCACATTACTGGTCTTAATCAGGATAAGCACTCAGTCCATTATATCAACATATGGAAAGGATAATACATTTAAAAATTTATCTGGAAATATCAATTAAGAAAGGGAAGGCCACTCACTAGATATTTAGCCCTGTATTTCATAAAAAAATTAAAGTTACCATTGAAACATCATTAAGTGATTATTTTCAAAGAAAATTTACTGAAAAATGTTGAATTATGCCATTTGTTTTACATCAAACTATGATATTGAGGTCATTTTTAACAACACATACTCTCCCATGGCTTCAGATTTTTAAAAATTCACTGAAAGATTAGAAGTTTTCCAGCAGTTTTTCTGTCTGAAAACATAAAGCACATTGTCAACAACCAAAAGATTTTGCAAGCAAATAGCTTATTGCAGGAAATGTCCATAAACAAAATATTTAGGTTGTTGATGAGTGTGCTCTTTATCTTCTGAGTCAATATATATATATATATAGAAAAATGGCTCATTTTCCTCAAATTTTATCAAGATTTGTCATTTTCCCCTATTTTAGCCAGGTTATTTCAAATGTTTTAGTGTAGTAAGTTCTCTAAAACATTTTGACTCTATAACAAAACACATTAGCTATTTAGTAGTCCCTTGTTTATATTGATTTACTCTACTTGAAATTTTGGGGCCAATTTTGAAGATAAGTGAACCTAGTCCTTTTAGATTGAACTTAATGAAAGTTTGTCATTTACATGTATATAAGGATTTTTAATTGCTGTATTGAATTGTTATGTATATAAACCTTCAATAATTAGTACTTTACTAATATTTCAAATATACAACTTGTACATTGTTAAACTGTTTTCATGTGAATTTCTTTTGATTTTGTACATGCAGTATTTACAGGTCTATGTTTTGAATCTTATTCAAGGCAGTATTTTGAAGATTGGGGGCATATAGTTTTGGTCTTTCTGTTTGTCTGTTTGTCCACAAAAAAACTTTTAACATTGGGTATATCTTTTGAATGGTAATTTTTAGATGTGTAAAGCATTATAATTGTTTTTTTTTTGCATTACATGAAAATGTTGGATTGATCAATATTACATTTTTTCAACAGATATCAGAGACCATACCTGGTGTGAAGGTTACTTGTATGGACAGTTTGAATATTTATGAAGAGGAGAAGAATGCTAACTTTACATGGACATTTACAGTTAAAGCTGGGGTCTGTAGTTTCAAACTCTTGATATTGTTTCAATAGATATAGATTAAGAGAAAAAAAATCGTCTCGATTTCAGTCAGGAGATACATTCTACATTTTCTAAGTGATAATTTCTGTGATTTTGCAATTTTCTATTCTGGGAAGTAACTTCATGCAAATTTCACATTTGATTTTTCAAGCAGGTAAGATACACGAGGGTAAGATTTCAGTCCGAGCTGGGTGGGAGAAAATCTTATTCAGTATATCTGTGATTTCTATATCTTGTATTTACAATTAGATGGATTGATTTCTTACATCTAAACCTTAAAATGTAACTTCTACACCAAAAGACAACTTAACATTGACTATTCTCTGTCCATGCTAAATGGGATTATGGATGTCACAATATGTATTCTCACTAAAATATAATACCAGTTCTGGTTTCAGGGGTACAAGTCTCTCCAAAGATATATTGAAATCTTGCCCTTGGGTGTCTTAGATTTTAAATCTAGCAACTTTCAACAGTGTTACATTCTTTTATTCTCGTGCAAATTTCTTATCTGTGGGTTGAGATGGGGATATCTCACACACATCTAAAAATTATTACTCGTACTATATCTGAAATGTAAGAAGTCATGCTTCATGTGTATAGTATTATTTTTGTTACACAAAACAAAACAGTATTTTTCCAGCTTAAAGAAGAGAAATGTCGTGAAATACATGTAAATGCAATTCAAAGATTGGTGATTGGTAAAATCAATTACAACTAAGAATTACACAAAGTGAAGTTACCATTTTTACAGGAATTTGAGAAGAAAGAAAGATAATATTTGTGAAAACATTTACAGTCGGAAACTTATAAAACTGAATAATTTCACATTCATGTATGTAACTGATTGTAGATGCCGTTAGAGAGAGTGGCACTGTTGTATAACAGAGATCGTCTCCATTTTACCATACAAGGAGGGAATTTAGAGAAAGGATGTCAGATTGCTCCTGGTACCATGTTCGAAGATGTCGACAACGGTGGCAGTCCATGCTATATTGTTAGAGTAAATTTCAATGGTACTATGTTTGGATCCTTCAGCCAGTGGGTTGTATTCGATTTCGGCTCACAGCCAGTACTTGTACGTAAATTATCTGTAGAAGTAGGAACCAAGTCTACGCATGAGAAGGTTAAGTCATTACGTCAGAAGTTGCAGTTTGATAGATGGACGAGTGAGAACAGAGAGATTGTAAGATTTGAAACAAAGTTTATTGATGAGCTTGGAGAAAAATTAAAACGTCAATATAAAGCGCCATCTTCATCAGAGAGTGTCATTACACAGCACACAGTAGCAACAGAACTTAATCGTAACAACTACCATCATATGATGCATAAATTTTTGGATTTAGAAGAAATGTCAAGACACCAAATAATATCCAGGTATACACATTTATAATATAAAATACAAAAATTCTGACACTCTTTGTGACATTGCTGTATGAAATGTGAGTTATGTGTTGGGTTCCAACTTTCTAGGAAATTGTTAGAAAAGATTTAATCAGAATTCTGAAATTGGGAACATAAATGTCATGTTAATCACAAGAAATATTGTTTAAGTCCCCGTATCTTTTGGAATTGCCTTTGATTAGATAACATATTAGTATACCCTGCAAACAAAGTTTGGGGGGAATATAGGAATCACCCTGTCCATCCGTCCGTCCGTCTGTCTCTCTGTCCATCCATCCATGTACCTTGTCAGCGTATGTTCTCTTAAATGGCTGCTTGGATTTTGATGAAATGTTACGCAGTTGTAGTACACCATCTGAAGATGTGCATGAAGTAATATGGCTGCTGCCCAAAATTTTGAAGGAGAGATAATTTGTCTTTGAATATTTTCTGGAAAAAGTGGGGTGGATGAACATTGTCAGTGCATGTTCTCTTAAGTGGCTGCTTGGATTTTGATGAAATGTTACACAGTTGTAGTACACCACCTGAAGATGTGCATGAAGTAATATACATGTAATTGCTGTCTGAAATTTTGAAGGGGAGATAATTTGTCTTTGAATATTTTCTGTGTAAAGGGGGATTGGTGATCCTTGTCAGCTCATGTTCTCCTAAACCACGGCTTCGATTTTGATGAACTATTGCACAGTTTTAGTACACAAGCTGAAGATGTGCATGAAGTAATATGGTTGCTGTCTGAAATTTTGAAGGGGAGATAATTCGTCTTTAATATTTTCAGAAAAAAGGGGGAGGTATATTATTTTGTCCATACTTGTATTGTGTCCACATTTGTACTGTGTCCACAACTGTATTGGGTCCACACAAATTTACACTTGCCATATTGATTCAGGGTTCAATTAGCGGGGGGCATACCTGGCTGCCATTTGGCAACAGCTCTAGTTTCTGATTAAGTTGACACATTTTTAAACTGATTAGTGAAGTATCGTTCTTTAACATGTCGTGCTGTAGCACAGAAGATGTGAAATAAAAATACTGATAAGTGAAAAAAGATGTTGGCAAACAAAACCAATAGCTGAAATGAAAATGGTATGGCAACTTTGCAGACTTTTGAAACTTTTTCATGGAGCTGCAGCTTTCTTGTTATATCACTGAAAAGTCTTATAATTTTTTGCAACAGTGTAGATAGTTTGATTGTGTTGTTTTCATACATTCTAAATAGTTAATTGATACACAACAATAAGTGTATGCATTAAAGCTGTCGTCAAGGATAATAAAAATTTTGATTTTTTACATGTGTATATAGATACTTCTTATAAAATGATAAATTATGAAATAAGAATTCATTTATATCTATTTATAGTTACAACTTGTGTACCACAATAGAACTACAGAATGCTATACAGGGTACAACTTATCTGTATGCTCAGAGTGGAGAATTATTTGCCAAAGTCCTATTATTAGACTATCTAACAGAGGACACAGATGCTGGGAAACTTATTCTAACGAGTGTAAGAACTGTACTTATAGCACCGATGGATCAGCGTGATAATATTGTGTTTGAAGCTCTTGTCATTGGGAAAGAAAACTATGACTTTGATGGCCGTGGTAAGGAATACATCTACATTTCATTGTCTCCTCAGTGTGTGAAGGCCCTGAATTCTCTGGGATATAAGAACGGTTCTAATGTGGAAGTGGAGATTCAGTTCCAGATGGATAGAGGATTGTTCTGTATGATGCATCATGCCGTCGATTGTTTACAGTCGTCAGATATTGTATTTCCTGATATATCAAAGATTAATCCACAGTGGAATGAGAAACATGTAATTAAAGTCAGGTTTGTATATTTGTTTTGTTTGTTTTATCCCATCAGTAATTTGAAACACTAGTTAAAGTAAATTAATACTTATTTCCCTGCTCTGATGCAAAATGTTTTTTTAGCTCGCCGGGACGAATGTCCGGAGAGCTTTGTCATACCCCCGGTGTCGGCGTCGGCGTCAGCAAAACTTTAACCTGGCTTGTGGAATTGACACCTGAATAGCTAGGATGTTGATATTTGGTATGTGACTTCCTTGTGATGAGAGCTTTCTTCTGGTACTATACTTGTAGACATTTTGACCTTGACCTTGACCTTGCCCTTAGGGCAATTTT
>MJUU01059081.1:38042-48806 GCA_002080025.1 Modiolus philippinarum | reverse complement strand
GTTACTATGCATAGTACAATAATCTAACTGTGCATGTGCATGCATCTCTGGTGGTAGGTCAGTATCCAGGCAAAATAAGGTCACTTTGACCTATATTTTCTGCTTGAGCGACCAACATTCAAGTTTACCTCCGAGTTCAGATCTCGGTCACATTCAAGTTTACGTCCAAGTTCAGATCTCAGTCACTGTACATGGAAGGATCATCTAACCTTGCATGTGCATGCATCTCTGATGGTAGGTCAGCATCCCGGCAAAATTAGGTCAGTTTGACCTATATTTTCCGCTTGAGTGACTTACATTCAATTACGTCCGAGTTCAGATCTCAGTCACTGTACATGGTAGGATCATCTAACCTTGCATGTGCATGCATCTCTGATGGTAGGTCAGCATCCAGGCAAAATTAGGTCACTTTGACCTATATTTTCCATATGAGTGACTTACATTTAAGTTTATGTCCGAGTTCAGATCTCAGTCACTGTACATGGTAGGATCATTTAACCTTGCATGTGCATGCATCTCTGATGTAAGGTCAGCATCCAGGCCAAATTAGGTCACTTTGACCTATATTTTCCGCTTGAGAGACTTACATTCAAGTTTACGTCTGAGTTGATATCTCAGTCACTGTACATGGTAGGATCATCTAACCTTGCACGTGCATGCATCTCTGATGGTAGGTCAGCATCCAGGCAAAATTGGGTTGCTGCGATAAAGTGCCACAACGAGGCGAACTTTGTAATCGTTGATTACCTACATATTTTGAGAATTAACTCTATGTCATATGATAACTCAAGAATTCCTTCACCAATTTTTATGATTTTGATACTCAAGGCTGAACTTGACTAAAGGAAGCTCCCTTTCATTTTTGAAGAAAGTTGGAAAATGATTTTTGGGCAAAAAAGTTGTTTTAATATGAAAAAGTGCATATTTTGAGAATTACCTCTATGTCGTACGATAACTCAAGAATGCCTTCACCGATTTTTATGATTTTGCTACTCATGCTTGAACTTGACTAAAGAAAGCTCCCTTTCGTTTTTGAGGAAAATCAGAAAATGATTTTTGGGAAAAAACTACGTTGAGAATTAGCTCTATGTCGTATGGTAAATTAAAAATGCCTTATTAAGGATTTTAATGATTTTGATACTCAAGGTTTTTCTTGACCAAAGGAAGTTCCCTTTCGTTTTTGAGGAAAATCAGAATACCATGAAATTCCCCAAACAGGTTTTTGGGACACACAAGGGGGCGGGGCCCTTTCTGACTTTGTCAGTATTCTAGTTGTATTATTATTTTTATGGAAAAGTGCAAACAATGAATGTATATTTTGAAATATATGCCTGAATATGTCATTGAGGTTCAAAGACATCCATAACAAAAACGTCTCAGTAATTCTTGAATTCTTGAGGAGGTCAAGATTACAAAGCAAATATTTCAGAGAACATACACATTCACAAAAAACATGTACCATTATTACATAGATTTTTTGAATTTATACATAGATAAGAAAAAAAATTCTTAATATAATACCAATGGAAATAATTACTATGGGTTTACCTCAACTAAAATTATGTACATGTACATACATGTATGAGACATTCAGTTTTTTGTGTACAAGTTTTCTTGCAAATTTTGATGTGATCAAAATATATTATTTTGTCAGAACAGATGTCAAAATTTAAAGGTAGTTGACTTATAAATAATCATTTCTCTCATTTTTATAGAAAACTAGAAGTGGTGCAATCAGAAATGATGGCCATCCCTGCACTCCCCTGTTTGACACAGAAAACAGAGTTACACTGTCAAGCTCACATGTACCTTGGGGTCTCTTGTTTGCACCAAGACCAATAAAAAAATCTGAAAGCTTATTGCGCATCTGCAGACCACATTCAACAATTCTATAACAAAATTAAATCCATAAATGCAAAAATGTAGGAGTTCGACTGACAAGCTCACATGTGTCAAGATTGATACCTTGCAGCCTTTAGTTTCCACCAAGACCAATATAAAAAATCTGAAAGCTTATTGTGCATCTGCAGACTATATGCAACAATTCTATAACAAAATTAAATCCAAAAATCCAAAAATGAGGAAGGAGTTCCACTGACAAGCTTCATCTAATGGACAGACGGACGGGACCAAGACAATATCCCCGCATTTTCTTTAGAAAAGTGTGGGGATAAAAATAGCTAAATGTAATTTTACTTTTATTTTTAGGTAAGGAGTTCAGAGCTCTATTTATATCAACTGTAAGAACAAGGAGTTTGATTGATTCTGTTCAGAGTAATACATCAGAGGAAGACATGGGAGACTTTGGTTTCTTGTCAGATTCTAAGTTATTAAACACAGCTTTAACGAGAGCCCAGTCCTTTGTAGCTGTTGTTGGTGATCCAGTCGCTTTGTGTGCGATCGGTGAATGTATAAATGTATGGAGAACTTATCTACAGCATTGTCGTAATATGAAGAGCATTCGACCTGCATCTATGACATTGGAAGCCATTAAGCAACAAGTAACGAACATGATGAATTCAAATACTGCAAAAGAGAAAATGGTTAAAATTGCAGATACAAGACGTAAGCCTGTCAATCAGCCACCACCATTATCACATCCACAGAAACTTCCACCGTGGAAAATGGCTGCGGGTTCTGCCCCCACATTAATGAATGGTGATATAAATCATTTGCCACATGATTCAGATGGAACTGTGTATAATTATAACATATCACCAGACGGTGCCTTAAGGCAGCTTGCAGCAATGGATCCATCATTGAATGGCAGCAGTCAGATTAATGTGCAGTTAATCGATAACCTTGCAGTAATATGTGAAGGCAGAAAACATGCAACTACTAATACGCCTTCCACAGAACGTCTGAATTCATTAGTGGCATCAAATCCATTTAAGTACAGACGCTGTGTATTGAAATATAATGATGGTCGGTTATGTGGTAATGTAATGGACTCTAAATTACCAGATGTAGTGTTGAATACACAGAAAGATTGTCGTGGAGCCTTTCCAGGAGATCAGGTAGTGATTGAAATGACAGATGATGGTGAAAGTGGAGTTGTGATAGGTGTTCTTAAAGATGGAATAGACTTGTCAGAAAGAGCATTGGCTTGTCGTGTAGATCCAGAAAATACTGGTTTACTAATACCTGTAGATGATGGCATCAGTAAGATGTATAATGTGGTAACGTCAGCACACATAAATAGAGTTAATAAAGGCTATGTATGTGTATATACACTGAATAAGAATGGCAAAATCAGCTTCAGTAATTATGAAAAAATTAATATCTTGGATCCTAGTGAGAAAATATTTATTGTTAAGTTTCTGCAGTGGGATTATGATTTGGAAATTCCGTTATGTATCGTTGTTGGTGTCTGTCCAGTTAACAATTCCTTAGAATCCATAATAGACATTCTTAATATAGATTACAACATACCGTCGTCTATAAATAGTGCAGACATGGATCATCTGTACCCTGATAATTACACCCTACCCACTGATGTTTATGAATCACACAGTGATTTAAGAGATAAGTGGACTTTTACGATTGGAACTGAAGAGGAAGCTGTTAATGCATTCAGTATAGAAGAAACTGGTGACGGACATTATGTGATTGGCGTGCATACTTCTGATGTTTGTCATTTTGTTACTAAGGACAGTCCCATAGATATAGCTGCCAAGCAGCACACAGTGTCTCATACCTCTCCTGACTATTTAGCAGTACCTATAATTCCAGCTAAATTGCTCCACAATGTTTGCAGTTTCAGAACTGGAGTCGATTGTGTGTCTTTGTCCGTATTCTTAACAGTTAAAAAAACAGGGGACATAATATCTGTTGATACCAAGACCACTGTTATTAATTCTAAACAGAATTTCAGCTATCGTGAAGTTGAAGAAATTCTTAATGAATCTGCTGCATCTAACGACTATCTGAAAAGTTGCATTTTGGTCCTTGTTTACCTATGTGGTATGTGGCGACAGAAGCGTCTTGGTAATGCTGGATTGTATTTCGATTTGGATATCCAGGAGAAGATAACTCCTGAAGCTCATATACTGGTAAAAGAATTAATGATAACAACAAACTATCATATTGGACAATACATGTTAACTAAGTTACCAGATTTAACACCTCTTCTTTGTCAGCTTCCCCCAAGAGAATCACTTTTGCAGTTATGGAAAAAGCAGTATGCGGCGGATGCATTAAACACCATAGCCTTAACACAGCCTTTCTTAGAAATAGGAAACATATGTAAGTGTAAAGTAGCATGTACGTGTATAGTCAGTTACCTTCGACTGAATAACATTAGAATTAACGACACTTTTAGCATGTATTCAGTTTTGTTTGAAGCAATATGCCAGGCTGCTGAAGTGAATGATATCCACACGATACAGAAAATTGTCATTTCTGCAGAGTCCCATCCACATATAGCATCAGCGCTACAGAAACTTAAACGCTTACTTGATCCAGCTAACTACCAATGTTCAGGAGTATTGACTTTGTCAGATCGTTGCTTGTACTCTTTGAATCTTGCAAATTTTGTACATATGACAAGCCCGGGTGATAGTTATATGGACATTGTGGTACACCGTCTTATGAAATCTACAATTGAACAACAGTCAGCTCCATATAAAGTAGAAGAAGTTTCTTATTTGTGTGACTTAATAAATGGATCTATCCGAAGTAAAAACATGTATGAAGAGTCATTCGATATGATAAATCTCTGTTCTGCTTTAGAGTCTCGCCCACTAACTTTGTATCCTATTATTGAATCTGTAAATGAGTCAGAAATTAAACTTTGTTTCCCATCTATCGAAAGCTTTCCAGAGCGTCAACAACATGTGTTGTTAGATCTTCTTAAACCAGACAAAATAACATTAGAAAAGCAAGACGTAGTTAACGTTAATATGGAGGGTAGTATTTATGATGTTTCTGGTAAGATAGCAACAGTTGAAGGTAATTCTTCGTTAGTTATCAATCCAGATCAGTTTGTGAGTAAAATACCATCTTTCCAGTGGCAAAAATTAATTATTGCAGTTCGAGAGGAAAATGTTGAAAAGCTTCAGACTGTCGCTTCATCATTGAAAACATCTGAAATTAACATAGGAAAAGGTCTTTTCTCCACAGAAATATCTTCAGAGCATTTAGTAGCAGATAACAAAGCTCGTCAGGTCGTAATGTTCGAGAGGAAATTTTCTGTTGGTAATGTCATTCAAGTGCAGATAAGGAGTAGTAAATTATATGGAATCCCTATGCCATCAATTCAGCTGATTAATTTTACACCTAAGTTAGACATCTGTATTGAACATAGATCAAATCCTGTTTCGTGTTTTGCTATTTCAAAAGATGTTGAACCGATTTCCAGCTATAGTGATGAAGAAAGTTATAAAAAGGCGTGGTTATCTATTCTAAATTTGGAGGCATCAGAGCAAGCGGTATCTACTGGCGATTCTGTGATAATTCACAACATCATGATGAATTGGCAGGAAGTATCAAATTCCTATTCAGCTTCTTTTTCCCTGCGTTTAGATTTTTGTAAACAAAGACAGTTAAATTTTAGTTGCCATGGTTACTTCTGTATACGATATAAAGGGTTGGATATTCCCCATGATCCTACATTAAATGAGAGAACATTATTGGCTGTTAATAATGGTGTACCAGTCACATGGGTTGGACATGGAATTCTTCTTCGTCAGATGCAGCAGACAGACTCTATTACAATACAACTGCAGTTAACAGGAAGTTCTGTGAAGTTTCCAATACAGTTATTGACACAAGCTGCTAAATCTCTCCCCTGTACAATAGAATGGATCCCTAAATGTAGTGCAGATATGTAAGTATGAATGTAATATTAATGTATAGATATATTTATAGTACAGAAGTGTTAGACTACTTGTAATTCAGATATGTTATGTATATGTACATGTATTTGTAGTACAGATATTTTAGATGTTCATTTATGCATGTATGTATTGCAGATACATGAGATAAAGTTGATATTTTATGCAGATATGTATATGTTATCTGGATATTGACAGCTGTATATCGTAAAATATCGTCCTGTGAACCAAAATTTGAAGCACATGGTCAAGTGAGCGCAGCAAACAAGCTGCAAGCTTCATATTCTGGCAAAGTGCATGATTTTTTACAATATACTAGCTTTCAAAATTCAGATTACTTGTTAATTGTCTTAAATTTTCTATTTCTTAAGAGTACTTAATTAGTTTTGATGTCAAATTTTCCAGAAGTTGCACAGGAAATAACATTTATTCTTCTTCGGCATGGTTTTATGAAATGAAAAACAAGTAGTTATTTATAACCACCCCAAGGTTAAATTTAGAAATGTTTTCATCGAACTACGATAGCAATTTGACACCATACTGCAAGATAGAGAAACTCCAGTCTAAAAAAAGCAATGTAGGAAAACTAGGAATATAGAGTAAAAGCAAATGAGACAAAATCTATACAAAACATGTGAAAAATAAGCAATGGAACAGTAGTATTTGGTCAAAAAGTGACCTCTACTGACATCAGAGATGGCTGTGGGACCACATGCACCCTTGATTTATTGTATGAAACAGTCTCGAATAACTCTGTTGGACTTTTAACTGATCATAGTTATAGTTTAGGCTGTTTAGAGAATTATACATCTGATGACATTGCCTGCAACCATATTAGCCATCACAGCTGAAATAAACCTAGGAAACTTAGCCATCACAACTGAGATAAGCCTAATACAAAAAAGATATTCACTTAAAATTTTTTCTTGTCAGTACATCCATCTTGCAGAAATTATATGAAACATTTATTAATCTGTATTAACTTGAAACATTATTGTACTTTCAGGTATATTGAACAGGCACTATTATTGTTACCAGAAAGTTCACAGTTAGCTAGAGATATTGCTAAACACAGAAATCCTGTACCTCTAGGTAATGAGACTTAAGGGGGTTTGCTATTCCATTTGAAAATAAATAGGATTTCTAATAAACATGATTGTTTGTTAGAAAATTAAAATAGGAGTTATTTAAAAGAAAAAAATGATAGGTTGATGGTCTCCTTTTTGAGATTTAAGTGATTGAAAATTTGGTGGGAAACTGAACTCCTCTGAATTTTCATAGGATTGATATTAGCACAGTTTGACCATAAATGAACGTGGCAGAATAAATCGAATTTAATGAATTTTTTACAGAATGCTCACAAAGATGTATGAAATGAAAATATTGAAAAAAATAAGGGGGTTAATGGGCAAAAAATTATAATGCTTTTAAATGGATAAAACCCGAGGATTCCGAAAATCTGACAGAAATCCCAAAACATGGAAGCGATCCTCCTTTGCAAAGAAAATAGAAATTTACTTGATTCCCATCTGAAATTGCTCTTTCAAAATGCCCATGAGTTACTGACTTCCTCTTCAAAATAACCCTGCTTTACAGCATACCCCTTCAGAAATTCCCAGTAAGCTCAGGATATTGTTTTATATATAAATCTTGTACCGCTAAGTAGTTGTTGTTTTGAACAGGATAAAAAATTCAAACAATATGTCCCGGTTAAATATTATTTGAGTAAAGACTTTGGTTTTGCGAAACATATCTGAACCTTAATGGATTTATCAAAGTTAGCTGTGGGCAAGATTAAAAAATTAAATGCTAAAACCCTTCTCACGCCCCATATTTTCACACACATCACATGAGAATATTTTGATCAAGTTTATGTGACATTAAAAATAATTCTTGGGAATTTTACAAATACCATTCAGTGCCTTTAGGTGCATTTAGGCCAGAGTCAGGGTGTTCATACAGAGCATCTGTATAATGAATCAGTCCAATGGATACAAATTATATTGACTGCAACTCTGCAAGTTGCAAGTCCTATTTTTCAAAATACATGTATTTGGAGAGAACAAGAATATCAGATTTTATACCACATTCCACATGAAGTGTTGACCACATACCACATGAAGTGTTGAGGTATAATGTGATATCTCAGTGGTGTGTCAATTTGGTCAATGATAGTTTCAGATCAATACGAATAAATAAGATACTGTCTTCTAACTTGGTAACAAATGCTGTTTTCCTCAGACTTTACCCATAGATTTATTGCAATTAATTAAACTAGTTTCCTTATTTTAGAGGAAGATAGATACATACTGAACACATCATAAAATAATGTACCTCCACTAACCAGTTTCATTACTAAAATTATATCAAACTGATTTTCATAACTTCAAAGGGATTATCTTGATTGATGTGGATAGAAAAGATACCAGTGGGTGTATCAAACTTTTCCTTTTATGCTTTATCTCTCAGTCTGTATAGGTATTTGACAATTGAAGTATTGCAGTGTTTGTGTCCTCATTCTGGCTTTATCAAAGATAGAAAAAAAAATGGACATTATTCATGATTTTAAAGTCTAGTGAATTGTCAATGCCTTATCTAAAATTGCTCCCTTTCCCAATTTTCAGGATTGTACAAAGTTATTTAAGACAATAAGATTCCATAGAACTTAAGTAGTAATTATTAAGAAAGTTTGATTCCATTCCCAACTTGGCTCATCATTTTAATACCTTTGAAGTCATTAGAATTTTTCTTGAAAATGAAACTTTTAAAGCATAAAAGAAAATTGTTCTATCAATGTGAAATGTTGAGAAGCAATTTACATGTAAAGATAGGTTATTACCTTGAACAATTTCAATACATTTATGGGTAAAGTCCGAGGTTATCCACAATTAATAGAAAACTTTAGGCCAGTTGACTTTAGTTGGAAAAGCAGTTCTGGAGTTCTGTCCCATGACATAAGTCCTGGGAGGGCATCATGTAATCAAGCATTACTATTTTATTCTTTATTTGGCTTTAATTATGAAATTTAGTTTCTTGTCAAACATCTTTTGAACTGAAAGACATTTACATTGCTTTTAACAGAAATTAAACCCTATGAACAACCCAAACACGGACTAAAGGAAAACAATACTTCAACATTAATGGACCTAATCGATAAATGGTTACAGGATATGGATTCTGGTAAAGTCATCAATATGCACCATTAATCCTTCAAATTAGCTTTTCATGTTGTAACTTCTTAGAACTGCTTTATACATTTCTTCATACAGTATTACATATATCTTACAAACCTTGCACGGGGGGTTAATAAAAATCTACTATGGTTATAAGGAACTTCCCCTTCTGTCTGTTTATGGAACTTGCATTAAAGTTTTTTTAAGGATGCTTGGTTTGACTAAGAAATACTTTTCTTTTGGTAAAGGTAAGGAATTTAGATCTTTAACTGTAGCATCACTTAGAGCAAATGTATGTAGGTATTTTATACATTTTCTCAACCTTATATCACTGGTGGTCTATTATGATAACCCTGTGTCTGCCTTATTAAAATTGATGCAATATTTTTTTAATTTAATCAATACAAAAGCACAAACTGCTCCTAAATCTTATGTTATATTGAGGTGTCTTATTTCACTTTCTAAACACTAGAATTGTTATATCATTAATTTTGTTACAATTTGAAATATTTAGTTTACCAACAAGTTCAAATTTCTGCTTTGCAACCACAGGCAAATACAACTCAAAAGAATTTAAGGCTATATTATGACATTTCTTGTAGTCTTTTTCATAGCATTCTGCACAATATTTTAGCTCACCCTGACCCAAAGGGTCAGTGTGAGCTATTGCCATCACTTGGCGTCTGTTAACTTTTCATATTTTCATCTTCTCCTCTGAAACCACTGAGGAAAATTCAGCCAAACTTTACAGGAATGATATATGAAAGGTCCTTTACAAAGATTGCTCATTACCTTCTGATCTGATTGATGTCCGCCAGCACAGAACTTAGGTTTAACATTGGACACTATGGAAAAAAATCACATTATCATTTTTTACCTGCGTCATCAACGGTGACCGCAGGTCTAGGAGCCGGTACTGAGTTTCTGTAATCTGAAACCTAGACACCTTACACCTGATGCTTTTGAAATTTTGCACAGTTGTTCTGAACACATTGAAGATGTGCACCTCCCCTTTTGGTGAGATTTGGATAAAAATTGTCGAATTTATCCATTGTTGAACTTCGTAATTTATTCTTCAAATTTTAACATTACGGTACTGAGTTTGTGTAATCTGAAACTCTGACACCTTATATCTGATGCTTTTGAAACTTTGCACAGTTGTTTTGGACACATTGAAGATGTGCACCTCCCCTTTTGGTTAGATTTGGATAAAAATTTTCGAATTTATCCATTGTTGAACTTAGTCATTTTTTCATCAAATTTTAACATTACGGTACTGAGTTTGTGTAATCTGAAACTCTTAACACCTTCTACCTGATGCTTTTGAAACTTTGCACAGTTGTTTTGGACACATTGAAGATGTGCAACTCTCCTTGTGGGCAGATTTGAATGAAAAATGATGAATTTATTCATGGTTGAACTTGGTCATTTTTCAGCATATTTTAACTTTACAGTGCCTGGTTTGTGTAATCTGAAACATTCACATCTCTGTCAAAATAATTCTGAAATTTGCACTGTTGTTTGAACACATTGATGATGTGAACCTCCCCTTTAGGCCAGTTATGATTTTAGAAATTTCAAATTTATCTATAATTGAACTTGTACTTTGTATTGTATTGTATCATATTATATCATCATGGTACTCAATTTTTGTCCAGAGTCATTGCAGTGTTTTGAACGCACTGATCATGGGCAGCTATTCTTGA
The DNA here is from genome assembly GCA_002080025.1 of Modiolus philippinarum. Taxonomy (NCBI): domain Eukaryota; kingdom Metazoa; phylum Mollusca; class Bivalvia; order Mytilida; family Modiolidae; genus Modiolus; species Modiolus philippinarum. The sequence continues at coordinate 38,093 of MJUU01059081.1, read as the reverse complement.
ATTTTTGCATTGCTTTCACATATTTTCAAAGTATGTGTTTATTTGAAACTC
>MJUU01059081.1:26232-37704 GCA_002080025.1 Modiolus philippinarum | reverse complement strand
ATTGAACTTGTACTTTGTATTGTATTGTATCATATTATATCATCATGGTACTCAATTTTTGAACACACTGATCATGGGCAGCTATTCTTGAATTTTTACATTGCTTTCACATATTTTCAAAGTATGTCTTTATTTGAAACTCAGGTTTGGTTTGCACCTTTGTTGAAGTGATATGGACTATTTTCATTTTATGCTTTGGTCAACTTTGTACATTTAGTTTTGTTTTTTTCTTCTTTTTTTATACGACCGCAAAAAATTTGCGGTCGTATTATGGTATGGCGCCGGCGTCGGCGTCAGCATCAGCGTCTGTGGACAGCATAACTTTGGTTCTAGTGAACCGATTGTTACCAAATTTTAGCATGATGTTTGTTGGCACAAGCTTAAGCCGGGGTTTTAATTTCGCGTTCCCTGCCCAACCCGTTTTTGAAAAAGAGGCAAAAGAGGGGGTAAATTAGGTATTTTCGTGTCTATGGACAGCATAACTTTGGTTCTAGTGGACGGATTGTTTTCAAATCTTAATATGATGTTTCTTGGAACATTCTTGAGAAACGTTTTTTTCCTTTAGTTTTTGGCCCCACCCATTTCAGAATTAGGGGCCAAAAAAGGGTTAAATTGGGCGTTTTCACATATTTGACTGTAGAATCTTTATTATTTATTGGATTTTGATGGGGTTTGTTTCAGTGTGCTCCTGAGGAAATTTCCAATCTGAAGTATGCCAACGGATTTCATGTAGCATGTACCGCTCACGAGATAAATGGGGCCCAACAGGGGCTAATCTCAAAAAAATTTTTTTTTTTATTTAAGTCCGATTTTGATGCAGTTTTTTTCAATGGCTTCCTTGTGAAAAATTAATATGACACTCAGCTATGGAAAGCGCGAACCACAAAAAATAGAAAAACTAAATTTAAGTTACTAAAACTTAGTTTTTATACGACCGCAAAAATTTTGCGGTCGTATTATGTTATGGCGCAGGCGTCGGCGTCGGCGTCTGTGGCCAGCATAACTTTGTTTCTAGTGGACAGATCATCTTCAAATTTCAGTATGTGGTTTCTTGGCATAATGGCTATCCCGGGTTTTAATTTCGGGTTTATGGCCCCACCCGTTTCAGAAAAAGGGGCCAAAAAGGGGTAAAATTGGGTATTTTTGTGTCTGTGGACAGCATAACTTTGGTTCCAGTGAACAGATCATTTTCAAATTTTAGTATGATGTTTCTTGGCACATGCTTTAGCCCGGGCTATAATTTTATGTTCCTGGCCCCGCCCGTTTTAGAAAAAGGGGCCAAAAGGGGTTAAATTGGTTGTTTTCACATATTTGACTGTAGAATCTTTATTATTTATCGGATTTTGATGGGGTTTCTTTCAGTAAACTCCTTAGAAAATTTCCAATCTGTAGTATGCCAACGGATTTTACGTGGCATGTACCGTTCACGAGATAAATGGGGCCCAAAAGGGGCGAATTTCAAAAATTTCATTTTTTTAATTTTTTGTCCGATTTTGATGCAATTTTTTCCAAAGGATTCCTTATGAAAAATTATTGTAGCGCTCTACTATTAGATTTTTGGTAACTTGTTTCCTTACCCAGCTATGAGGGGCCGAAGGGGGCCAAAATCGTAAATTTACAAATAACCAAAAAATTTTATTTTTCATCGGATTTCGATGGGATTTTTTTCTTTGGATTCCTCTTGATGTAAGCTTTCAGTAGTATGTCAACAGATTTGGCGTAGCTGTTACCGTTTGGGAGCTATGAGGGGATGAAAGGGGCCAAAATTGTAAAGTTACAGATAACCTAAAATTTTTATTTTTCATCAAATTACGATGGGATTTTATTCTTTGATTCCTCTTTATGTAAGCTTTCAGTTATATGTCAGCGGATTTGCCGTAGCTCTTACCGTTTCCGAGCTATGAGGGGCCGAATGGGGCCAAAATCTTTAATTTACAGATAACCTAAAAAATTTATTTTTCGTCGGATTTCGATGGGATTTTTTTCTTTGGATTCTACTTGATGTAAGCTTTCAGTAGTATTTCAATGGATTTGACGTAGCTCTTGCCGTTCATGAGCTATGAGGGGCCGAAGGGGTCCAAAATAGTAAATTTACAGATTACCTTAAATTTTTATTTTTCATCGCATTTCGATGGGATTTTTTTCTTTTGATTCCTCTTGATATAAGCTTTCAGCATCATGTCAATGGATTGGGCAAAGCTCTTACCGTTTCTGAGCTATAGAGGGTCAAAGAGGAATCATAAGGAGTCATAAGGGCTAATTTTATTTTCCCTAGTTTGTGTCCAGCTAATTACTTGGTCAATCTCCTTATTGCGTCCATCTAATTATTGTGTCAAGCTCTTTCCTATGTCCATACTCACTTTAAATTACACTTTTTCAAATTTCAGTGGACGACATGCTGCGGTCGTATCATGCTGTGCTCGGCGTAGCCCTTTATTCCCGATATGTTCTAGTGGGATAGACCTATATATGTCAGCACAACAAATTTTAAGACTACCGGTATTGCTTGATAGGCAGAAGTAGGAGGGTTTGTTTTGTGTTTTCTGTCATGATTGATGTTTCCTGTCATCTTTCGTTTTCTATCTTACAAATTTTTCTAGGGCAGGATGATTTGTTAAAAAAATTGGTAATATATTTGAATGTTGTATTGTGATGGATCATGCATACCCTTTCACAAAACTTGATGATACTTCCTGCTCTTATGGAGTTGTGTTTTTTGTTCTCGTTGTGATCTTCTTCTCCTTTGTGTGTGTGGATTGGTTTTAGTATGTTTGTAATTAAATGATTTTGTGGTTTGTTATTTTAGGTAATCATTCACTTCAACTTCTTTTTCAATAAACAAATTAACTGTTGTTTAGTTACTTTGAACAGATGCAAAAGTCTTTAGTGCAAATTGTGTTTGACAATATATATGCAGTAGTTACAGCAGTTCAGAAACAATTTGTCATTTGATGCTTTTTCTTGATATTTGTAGAATACTTGTACAAAAATTTCATTGTTTTATACGACAAAACCTAATAAAATCGATTTTAAAGAATCAATGATAATACAAAATCAAGCAACAAATTATCCAGCTGTTGTAGTTTTAATACATGAAAAGTAAGTGAGAACCGAATCGTCAACCAAAAACGAATCATTCAAGGAAATGGCAACATCGGAAACAACAAAGAAACAGAGACACAACATTAGTACAGCACAGAAAAGAAAATGAACACACACACACACACACACACACACACACTAAATGATTTCACAAAAAATATTTGAAGAAAAAAAACAAACATACAAACAAAAACAAAAAAATAAATAAAAATTTAAAAAAAACTGTCGCTCGCCCAAGATAATATCTGTCGCTTTAAATAATTCAGAATATGAGGAAAAAAACAATTAAAAAAATTTCGCTCGCTCCCATTTTTTTGGTCAAGTGTCCGACGAACAAGTAATTAATTTGGAGTGGCCTTATGTATTAATCTTTGAAGTTTTGACCTTTATATAATTTCCATGTTTGATCAAAATGAGTAATAAAACATAAATTACAATACCATTTTGTGTTACATGTAATGTATACCTAAAATAACTATATTAGCATTGTCTGGATATATATATATGTATATATATATGTATATATATATGACTGTCACTTGTCTAAAAATTTAAATAAGAAGTACACTTCCATATATTAAAATGTCCCCAGGTCAGAGAAAAGCTTGAATACATACATGTAAGTGTGTCGTTCTAAAGTGTGGAGGGCATTAATAGGTTATTTCAAATAAAGAGATACAATCTTTATAAATAATTCAAATATAAAATATGTGAGTAAGGTTACCCTTTTGTATTAAGATTGTGTAAACAGTGACCATGGTCAGTAGTAAGTGTCGAATCCACAATCACACAAGTGGAATAATGCAATCTTTGTTGAAATCAGATAGAATGACAACCCCTTGTTTGAATTACATGTAAGAGCTGATATCATGTATGTCAGGGTCAAAAGGTCATAGCTATAGACATAATTTCAGGATACATTTACCCATAACAATTTAAACACTGGCCAATCCAGCCTCAAAAAAGAATTGAAGGGTAAAACTGAAGTTTCAAAAAAAAAAGGAGTCCAGTCCTGAGCCCGCTCTTTTTGCCAATTTTCGTTTGGCCCATGTCGACAAAAGATAAGTTAAGCTAGCAGGGCGTATAAAGAATGATGGCAAGTGCTGGGGGCATAAACTTTTTTGATAGCATTAGGTCAGTTTTTAAACTATTAGTGGAATGTCAATGATATTTGGTACAATGTATGTACATGTAGGTTAGTCTCTGTTTGTATTAAGGCAGTCTGCTACATGTATATGGCTTTTGTCTGTGACCTCAATTTCATGGTCTTGTAATTATAATTGCCATGTGAAGTCAGATTCTCTGATTAACTATAAGAAGTAGGTCAATGGTATTTATTATGCAGGTTGGCCTTGGGTAGTGCTTGACAGAAAATCATATGGCATTTGCCCTTTTCCTCAGTTATAACTGGTGAGCATTTTATGTTTTTGTGACTACCTGATTGGCCACTTTCTCAAGATCAGGTACAATGACTGTCTGTATGTGGGTTGATCTATGGAATTATTACATTTTGTAAGTTCATCATATGGTGGTCTGGCAAAGTGAGGGGGGAAGTACCATTTATGGAAATGTGAAATTAATTTCAGGGAGTATGATTAGTTTGTCATATTGGGTACTAACCTCATTTCATGGTTTAATGATGAGCCTGTTTAATTTTGTAGTGTTAGTAAATGGTATAAGGGTACCGTAGGTCAGTGCTGCCATATGGCTTTTGTCTTTGACCTCAGATTCATGGTCTAGTGAGAATGTTAAGTTTCTCAGTATCTGTTATTGGTAGGTCAATGATATATGGTGTGTTGGTTGGCCTTGGGTAGTATCTGACATACTGTCATATTGTACATGTCCAGTTCTTGATCTCCATTTCATGGTCTAATGTGCATGATTATAAGTTTGGAGTGGTATGTTAATGGTACTTACTGTATTTGGTTTGCAGTTGGGCTTTGTTATAAATGCATGATAGTCTAGTTGTTATGGCTTTTGGCCCTGACCTCTGCATTGGCATATGTATCTTTCATGAGTTATAATTTTTTGTCATAAAGACAGTTTCTCTATATAACTGCAAGTGCTTTTATAGATGTTAGATTGTAAGTTAGTCCAAAATGCTTTTACCTCTTTCTGTTGCTATTTTGCTACCAATCCACCAAACGGGTAGCACAACTGGAGTGAAAGAAGATCACTGAACCAATCTTAATTACAGTTTCACAATTCAATTGTCAGATGCTGCATTTTGTATCAAATTGTAAAATTGGTTTAGCAATTTGAGAAGTTGATTCTTATTACCACAGGATTTTGGTTTTGTGGTAAGGTTTGGATATAAAAATTTATTGTTTTGTTTATTTACATTGCCAATTCAGTTTTCAAGAATTGCAAAAAAGTTCAAAATGCCAAATATTTTGTTTTATAGTCTATTCTCACATTGTGTCTCAATTGGCAATCAATTTTTGGGGTGGCTTGGTATATGTTCATTAAAAAAATATCAAGTTGCATTATTTTTTGGTAAAAAAGGGGAAAAAATGAATAAATGACCAAGGAAGGTCATACATTAGATATAATAATCTCCCATAATAAAAGTAGTAGTTTAAAATTTTCTTCCAAAAAAGGATCCTCATAATAAAAATTCAGATGAAAAATATGAAAACATGTCAGATATGATATCATTATAATATAGCTGTGTAAGTGAATAATGATGTAGAAAATTTGCAAAGATAAATATTAGAATGTCCCTTAGATCCTAAGAAAAATTTTATACAAGGGCAGTTTTCTTAAAATTACTATTAAAAATATGCCCCTTTCTGATAGAATTTTACTGAATTAAGTTTGCAGATCTCTAATTCTTCCACATCTTTCATTGGATTTTAACCAAATTTAGTAGTATTCAAACCGTGTAATGGCAACATAAAAAGATACAAATCATCTCCAGGAGCAGTGATTCCGAAAAAAAAATTTTTACAGGACATGCGGTCTGGTGAATTTTGAAAATTTCCCAGACCGAATCAATTTTTACCAGACCGAAAAAAGACTCCAATCCCAAACAGTTTTTCAAAAAAGCAGGGTGAATACTAGTAAATAAAGACATGTGTATGAATATTTTATTAACATCCTCTTGCTATTTCGAACATATTCTTCACTAATAAAATCAGTGCAAAAATCATCATCTTCTGTGTCCTTTTCACATATGGCTGTCAGAGCTTCTAAGTCCTCCTCTGTATGTTCCTCTTCAGTTACTTTACTATTAGCATCCTGTAAAAAGCAACTAACAATGAAAACTCACATTCTTGTAATTCAATGACACATGGTATTTTAGAAGAAAGAATCTCTATATTGTATTGCTGAGTGTACTGTAATTTATTTGTTTGAATCATCTCCTTGATATTTACTCTATTATACATGCTGTTGGTTATATCAATGTAACAGAAATGTCTAATGTGTATGCTAGACTGTTATATAATAAAACTGAAGTGGTACTCTCTGGTGAGCCAATCCCCAAAAAACGCTCAACAACAGATCCATTCTTGGAAAATCTTAGATACATGGCTTCTTGCTCATCCCCACTTATGTCAGTCGACCCGTCCATCATAAAGGAGAAAAAATTTGCAGACTTTAACAATTCTGTTATTTTACTTTTCTCTGCTTCGGCCACTGATAAACCAAATTTTAGGGCTGCTTGACAGTTGATATATGTTTCTCCAAGTTCCAAACCTTTAGCTTTGTCCAACTGACAAAGCATTGTGAAGTCACTTATAGGCCTGTTGTTTTTGATAATTGCATGGATATTCCTGAATAAAATATTTAACTTGTCTCTTTCATTTTCCTTTAAGCTCCTCAATGATTTTGCAGCTTGGGAATCCCCCACTTCACTGGTTTTGGCCGTTTGAGCCTCATTAGCCTTTTTGTGCAGCTTGCTGCTCTCATGATCAACAACAGCTGAGACTTTCATATTTGAGCACCCTGTTAAAAATCTATTTTGCCCTTGAAGATTACTTTTTTGTTTTAAGTCAACTCCATAGAACTCAATACACAATGAACATGTCATGAGATTTTGAACATAATCAAAAACTAGCCACGGTCTTCCCTCCTGCCATTTTGAGTTAAGCTTTCTTTCAGGTCGATGTGTCTCATATATTCGCTGCCTTTCAGCTTTTTCAATTGCCGATGCCTTCCGTTTCAATGTCTTCCCAGGCACTGCCCTGTCAGTCCACTTTAACAGTGACGACATGCCTTTTCTAGTTGAAGCCCAATCGCTGGAAGTGGAAGTTACTTCGAAATGTACAAACCGACATCGGAAACGGCACCGGACATCTGGACCGATGAGACACTAATTTTTACAGGACCGACATAAAATTTACCGGACATGTCCATCAGTCCGACGGTATTTCATATTCACTGCAGGAGGATATGTATTTGTTGGAGACATTTGTTTTTGTATCAAAAACACACTTCTACTGTAGTTATACCCCTCTTTAGGGGAGGGATGTATACTGTTTTACCCTTGTCTGTACATTTTTTTTTGCCTGGACACAATACAAGTGTGGACACAGCAAAACTGTGGACACAAAACCAGTAGGGACACAATGATATAATCCTCAAGGTATAATCATGATAATGGAGAAAATGAAAAATATCAGCAATCAGGAAGTAAATCAACGAGTGAGAAATGTGAAAACGGACGACACAGAACAACCTATCATACAAAAGCATCACACTTTATATATCAAATCATTACTACATAGAAATGAACACAAGCTGAAACGAAAAATTTCATTATATGGCTACAATAAGGAAAAATCAAAGTTTTGGCAAACAGGAAAAAGATGAATAACAGACTTAAAAATGAGTGACACAGTGCAATTCATTATACCATAGCTTTAGACCCAACTATTTATCAAATCATTGCTTCGTACACAACCAGAGATTAAAAATTTCAATTTATGCATGGCTAAAATGGAAAAAAAAAATCAAATTTTTCAGCATACAGGAAGTAGATAAGTGACAGACTTGAAAATGGGAGACACAGTAGAACTCGTCATACAATAGCCTCAAACCAAATATCTCATCATCACTGAGAAATCCTTTACNAAATAGGAATCTTACTTGCAATGAGTATATGTACACACTCGCATCATTTGGAATTTTAAAATGGCTGCCGTTGCTATGGAAACTAAAAAAAAAGCGGGAAAACGTGTCTCAAATTGGATGAAATTTTATATTACTGGAAGGTTGCCTAGCACCCATAGAAATCATTTTTGTGCTCAGAATCTTCAAAATGGCTGCCGTTGCCATGGAAACTGAAAAATGACGGGAAATAAAAAAATGTCTAAAATTGGATGAATAAGGGCTTATACCACATGGAGATATTGTTGCTGATTGAAATTTTGAAAGGGAAATAATTCACCTGTATATTTTCTGGAAAAACAGGGAGGTGTTTAATCATGTCCATACTTTTACTGTGTCCACACTTGTACTGTGTCCACACATTTATTTTATTGACACCTGTATTGTATCCAGACACGCTTTAAGTTTCACTTTCCCTATTGATTCAGGGTTTAGTAAAGGGGGAGGGGGGGATGATAGGTGGCTTGTTGGGAGGGGGGCATAATTGGTTGCCATTCCACGACAGCTCTAGTTTTATACTGTGAAATTTGTTTGAACTAGCAGCATGATTAGCACTGGTAGTAACTGGATACTAAAAAAAAAACAATTAAAAAACAACATATAAATGTATTGTTCTGAGTTGATCATGATATAACAAGATCTCTTGTGAAATGTAAGATTCACTGTAATATATGTCTTGTTAAATACAATATAGACAGTGATAAACATCTAACTTAATCATCATATAACAGCTGATTATCTTACGTCTTTTGAAGATTATAGACCTGAGATAGTCTGGGAATGCGGATTAGCTAATCCTACGCAAACTATAAATCTTCATCTTTTGTTGACATGAGCTAATTACTGCTCAGTACCTAGAAGGGATATATGGGTTAATGTAACCTGACAATTGTTACCTGCAGCAATTTTACACATAAGCCCAAATGCCCTGGTACAATTTGGTATAAATATACTAAGCTTGTGGTCATGATAGAAAAAATGAACCCAGTTTCACAGTATAAATCAAGATAAAAGAAGATTTTATATAACTAAGGTTGCTTTCAAAACGCCAGAAATATCAGAACTGTCTCAGTATTTGGAATTGAGAATTGGCCGAGTTAGTATAAATTGATTAGAATAATCATGATGCTTCTCTAGTCTTTGCTTGAGGTAGGCTTTTGGTATTTGGAATGTCAGGTCACTTCAAGAAGATATGTCATGTTCCAAGATCAGTAATTGTCCTTGAACTTCGTCTTCAAGGTTGCAGATTATTGCTCTTTTAAAGACAAGTTATTTCAGAGCTATAACTTTTTGGTCTTTTGAGATGAAATATAGGCTTTTTATATGACAGCAAAAAATTTGTGGTCGTATAATGGTATGGTGCTGTCGTTGTTGTCATCGTCGTTGTCATCGTCGTCCGCGTCGTCGTCTTCTGTAGACACTTTTGTTTTTGGTCAATAACTTAAGTTCCAGTTGATCAATCCTTATGAAATTTTAACACAATGTTCCTTGGCATAAAAGAAAGACCTTGAATGGTTTTGGATGTTAGCCCCTCCCGTTTTTAAAAAAGGGGCCAAAAAGGGCAAAATTGGGTGTTTTCACATAATTGGCTGTAGAGTTTTTATTCTTCATCAGATTTTGATGGGGTTTCTTTCAAGGTGCTCCTAAGGAAATTTCCAATCAGAGGTATGTCAACGGATTGCAGGTCCTATGTACTGTTCATGGGAAAAATGGGGCCCAAAAGGGGCAAATCACAAAAAAATTATTTTTTTATTTCTAGTCCGATTTTGATGCAGTTTTTTTCAATTGATTCCTTATGAAAAATTAATATGGCGCGTGACTATCAGATTTTTGATTACATGTTTCCTTTCGGAGCAATGAGGGGCCAAACTGGTGCAAAATTGCAAATGTGCAGATTACGTGAAATTTTTATTTTTCACTGGATTTCGATGGAATTTTTTTCTTTACATTCCTCTTGTCTTAAGCTTTCAGCATTATGTCAATGGATTTTTCGTATGTATTACCGTTTCTGAGCTGTAAAGGGTCAAAGGGGTCAAAATTGCAATTTTCACATATATCTAAAATCTTTATACCCCCCGCAAACAAAGTTTGGGGGGGTATATAGGAATCACCCTGTCTGTCCGTCTGTCCGTCCGTCTGTCCGTCCGTCTGTCCGTCCGTCTGTCCACACTTCTCGTAAGCGCAACTCCTCTTAAACCACTTGAAGGATTTTGATGAAACTTTACACAAAGGAAGGACACTATATGGAGATGTGCATGAAGGAATATAATTATTGTCTGAAACCAGGAAGGGGAGATAATCCGACTTTGACTTTTCGTTGATTCCCCATGTATGGGTTACCTCATACGCACAACTCCTCTTAATCCACTTGAAGGATTTTGATGAAACTTTAGACAAAGGAAGAACACTATATGTAGATGTGTAAAATGTCAAATAGGCTGAAAAAAAGGTGAATTTTATATTTGTCTGATTTAGACAGTGTTTTCATTGGAACCCTTTGGAAAAGTTTTTTCTTGAAGATTATATCATTGTGTCCATACTTGTATTGTGTCCATACTTGTACTGTGTCCATACTTGTACTGTGTCCACACCTGTATTGTGTCCACACCAACTTAATTTTGCACTTACCATATCGATTCAGGATTCAATTAGCGGGGGGTATCTTTGGCTGCCATTCGGCGACAGTTCTTGTTATTTTTAGCTCACCTGGCCTAAAAGGCCAAGTGAGCTTTTGCCATCATTTTGTGTCCGTCGTCCGTCCGTCCGTCCGTCAACAATTTCAAAAATCTTCTCCTCTGAAACTGCTGAGCGAATTGTTACCAAACTTGGCCTGAATCATCACCAGAGTATGCAGTTTCAAAATTGTGTTCGATTAGTCCAAGGATCAAACAACATGGCTGCTGTTACTAAAAATAGAACATAGGGGTAAATTGCTGTATTTTGCAAATAACTCTAAAAACCGTTACAGATATCAAAAATCTGACAGTGATAAAAATGATCAGCATGGCAAGATCTACCTGCCCTGCAATTTTGAAGAAAATCTGAAAATCCGTCTTGGAGTTATTGCCCTTTTTCCTTAAAATTTTCAAAATTTTAATTTATTTTATTTTTTATTTGAAAAACTATAACAGACAGAGGTCAACAGAGGCCAAAAAAAGGCGGGAAAATTCAACATTGTCTGATTTCAATGAAATTTGGTTTCCAAATAGATATTGATGTTGCGACTTCAAAACTGGTGTTAAAAATTGTTCATTGACC
>MJUU01059081.1:0-16027 GCA_002080025.1 Modiolus philippinarum | reverse complement strand
TACTGAAGCAAATGGAACCAAACTTTACAGGAATGATGTATGGAAGGTCCTTTACTTAGTTTGCCGAAATTTTTTCGATCTGTGACAAAACATGGCCGCCAGCGCAGAACATACTTTGACATGGAACCCTATGGGAAAAGCATAGTATTGACTATCTCCTCTGAACTACTGAATCAAATTGAACTAAACTTTACAGGAATGATGTATGGAAGGTCCTTTTCTTAGTTTGCCAAAATTCGATCAGTGAAAAAACATGGCCGCCAGCGCAGAACATAGTTTAACATGTGACCTTATGGGAAAAGCATATATTTGCTATCTCCTCTGAAGCTACTGAAGCAAATTGAACCAAACACTACAGGAATGATGTATGGAAGGTCTTTTATGGAGATTGCAGAAATTTTTCTGATTCCTTTAAAAACATGGCTGCCAGCGCAAAACATAGTCTAACATGGGACCCTAAGGGAAAAGCATCTATATGCTATCTCCTCTGATGCTACTGAAGCAAATTCAGCCAATCTTTACAGTAAGGATATATGGAAGGTACTTGGATCTGACAAGAAAGATGGCCTCCAGTGCAGAACATAGTTTAACATTGGAGCCAGGAATGAGATAACCATCCTTATAATCATCATCTCTGAAATGTATAGAAGGTCCTTTGCAAAAATTATTCATTTCAATAGGATCAGACAAAAAACATGGGTGCTAATGAAGAACATAGCTAAACATTTGACCCCATTGGTAAGGAAACATCTTTTTTAGTCATGTATGGCGTAGAAGCATTTTGCCAGGTGAGCGATACAGGCTCAGTCTCTGAGCCTCTAGTCTGCACAAAACATTCATTGTATACCCGTTTCATTCATAACAAGAAATTACCATACATGAATATAAGAAAAAGAAGGGAAACGGGGAATGTGTCAAAGAGACAACGACCCTAAGGGGAGCAATAAGTCTGTTTATTGTGTACCTTTTTCCCTCATTTGAGTTATAGGACTTTTGATTATTTCAAAAAAGCTTGAAATTGCAATTTTCGTCCACATGTCGTACTCTTACTAGAGAACACTTTGATCATTTTTCTTGAAACTTTGCAGGATTGTTGGGTATGATGAGAGGAAGCTCCCTATTGTTTTATTTTGTCAATGGATTTTTCGTTCCAGAGTTATAGTACTTTGATTATTTAAAAAAAGTATGAAATTACAATTTCTGTCTACACATCGATATTCTTTTATTTTAAGACATCACTACCCCTAAAACAATATACATATTTGACTGTTTAACATCAGATGAAATAATTGATACATATCAGAAGTCCCTTGTCATGTTTGTTCATATGGAGTTTTTAATTTCAAGAATCATTTTATCAGTTTGCTTTAAAGTGGGGACGGGCGTATCATGCACTCTTAGGGCAGCATTTTATTACTATTTGGCTTTTAAATGACATGAACTTAATATGGATACGATATTTGGAGGGCAAAAAAGAGAACCATGACACATGTACATTATAAGGCTTTAGATGATTGTACAGTCATCAACTGAAGTATAATACGATACAATAAAATTTCACCCATAGACAGATTACATCATCAAAGGGCTTGCCATGAATGTTACAATTCTTTTTTCTGTGAAAGATAGTAAAATGCAGTTGACTTTTGATATATTACATTGATGTTATTTTGCACAAATTAGTCTAATTGAACTAATGCACATGTCCTGTCAGCAGTTGACCTAACATAAACTCTGTGTCAGTTTTCACGTTTACTTACAACTTGTACAGTAATTTGTATACCAGTTGTTAACAGTACATGTATATGAATATGTAACTGTTTACGTAACTTTGATATATAGTATTTGATCCAACAATATAGCCATATTATTTCTGTATGTCATTGTTTTTGGTTCTTTGATTGTAGTCTGCATACTTTTTTCTGCACAAAACATTCATTGTATACCTGTTTCATTCATAACAAGAAATTACCATACCTGAATATAAGTTTGTTTATTGCGCACCTCTTTCCCTCATTTGAAGGCAATGGATAACATAGTTTAAAAGATATTCTTTGTGGATAGAAGCTTTGCTGTTATCTAATTTGTAGTATTGCATGTTTAAAACATGTCTATTTTGTTATTTCCAACGTAGAAACATTTCAAGTATTATTAAAAAGATTAAAAATTAATAGACAATTAATGTGATTAATTATAGCAGTGCCCCCCTCTCCAACCCATCAAAAATCAGAACCTATTTATTGTGATAAGACATACTGTTTTTTTTTGGCTACATGTCTGTTTTTGTTGACAAATGGAAAAAGTCATGAAAAGAAATAAGAAAGCATCCCTTTAACATTAAAATCAAAATAATCAAATGCTTTATTTTGTTGTAGATGGCGGTAAAACTCCTGTGATAAACGTCAACATGAAACAGTTACCTAAACTTGATCAGAGTCAAGAAGAAGCTTTGAATATGGGAATAACGAAATCATTTGCTGTTATCCGTGGTGGGGCAGGAACAGGAAAGTCCATGTTGGCTGCTCGTCTTATTCTCACATTTACAGAAAAAAATAGGAGAACACACAGGACTGATATTAAACCTCAAGTAATGGTGTGTGGGCCTTCAGAGCAAACTTTAGATTCAGTGGCTAGTAAGTTGTTGTCATTGTGTATTTGAAGGCTGTAAAAAAAATTCCTAAAGTTAAATTCTAGTTAGTGACCAACTCATGTATAATTAAGGATGGAAGGGAATAGAACATTTTTTTCATTAACTCTTAAGTGAAGGAAATTGAAACAACAAAAAAAGACATATACAAACCTACTTTAGTGGCCATTTTTAACATGGTAGTCACGTGACATTTCTAGAGGCGGCAATAAAAGCCAGATCATGTCCGGAACAGATATTTCAAAATTCAACAGGAATATTTCTTAAATGCAGATGATTTAATTATTTGAATTCAAGTCAGAGATTGACAAAATATTTACTTTAGGATATCCTTTCTGGATATGATTTGCATTAAGTGCCGCCTCCCGAAAAGTTTCGTTCCCAATGAGATTGATGTCAGCAAGATGGCCGAAGGTGGTTTGACCCCAATGATGATGTTTGTTATGATAATGAGCAGGAAATGAATATTTATTGCTAAATAAATATGGAAAGTTGTGGATAAACATTTAAGGAAACAAAATCAAAGATGAGACTGCCCCCGTTTGGCGTCCGGTTGTCAGAAAACTCCTCAAAACATGCGACAAAATTCGTGTGGCAAAATCGCAAGTTTTATATAGGGAAAAATCCGAAGCTTTATGGTCTGCCAAATCAGAAAAAAATAAAAGGACCTTTAGAGCTACGGTTCAGCAGCTAATTAACTATAAGAGTGGTATTGTGTCGCCTGCTGTAAGCAGAGTCGACACATAGGGATTACTATCCGGTGTCTTGCATTGTCGTCCTGCGTCGTCTGTCGGTTTTTGTATCTGCAACTCCTTCAAAACTGCCGGTCCAATTCCAACCAAACTTGCAGGATATATCATTCACCTGGTGTAGTTGTGCATCTGATACTTAGAATTTTGCTTTTAATCGGGTTTTCCATCGGAAAAATCCGGTTATTAAAATGGTGAAAATGGCCGACGGCGAGCGGGCGGCTGCCAAATGGATACATCATTTGTCTGGAGTAAATATCCTACAGTACTGTATAGGGCTTTATATTCGCGGTACAAAATTTTCACACTTTTCAGCATTGGGTTTATTCGTGGGGTTTTATATTCACGGATATTTAGTTTAAGTCATTATATTCATTTATATTCAGGTTCACAGTAAAATAATCGCGGGTATAAATTTTCGCGGTTATCGTTTTAAACGCGAATAGCGCGAAAATTAATACCCCGCAAAATATAACAACCATACAGTATTTGAGACAGAATGTTTTTATTTTGCAGATCAATTGTACATATATCAAAGGTGTGCATGGTACTTTGGTTTTGATTTTTGATAATTTATGTTTAAAATATCAGTTATTGAACTTAGTCATTTTACATCAAATTTTTAACAATAGGGTACCCCCTTTGTCCAGAGCAAATCTCCTACAGTATTTAAGACAGGAAGTTTTTATTATCAAAGGTGTGCATGGTTCTTTGATTTTGATTTTTGATTTCTCCCAAAGTTGCCTGGGAAATGAGGTTCATTCATGGTTTTGGTTATTTTGGCCCCTCCCGTTTTTAAAAAAGGGGCCAAAAAGGGCAAAATTGGGTGTTTTCACATATTTGGCTGTAGAATATTTATTAGTCAGTGGATTTCGATGGGGTTTCTTTCAGTGTGCGCCAAATTAAATTTCCTATCAGATGAATTCAACGGATTTTAGGTGGCATGTACCGTTCATGAGATAAATGGGGCCCAAAATGGGCGATTTTCAAAAATTTCATTTTTTTAATTTTTAGTCCTGTTTCGATGCAGTTTTTTGCAATAGACTCCATTTGAAAATAAACATAAAGCTGCCTCATCAGATTATTGACAAATTGTTTCTTTTACGAGCTATGAGGGGCCAAATGGGGACAAAATTGCAAATTTGCAGATTACCTAAAATTTTTATTTTTCATCAGATTTCGATGGTATTTTTAGCTCACCTGGCCAAAGGCCATGTGAGCTTTTGCCATCACTCGGTGTCCGTCGTCCGTCCGTCCGTCAGTCCGTCCGTCCGTTAACTATTATTCAAAGATCTTCTCCTCAGAAACTACTGGGCCAATACTAACCAAACTTGACCTGAATCATCACCAGGGTATGCTCTTTCAAGTTTGTGATTTTTATGACCGTAGACCAAGCAACATGGCTGCTGTTACTAAAAATAGAACATAGGGGTAATTTGCCGTTTTTTGCAAATTACTCAAAAACAATTATAGATATCAAAATTCTGACATGGAGTAAAAATGATCAGCATGATGAGATCTGCCTTCCCTGCAATTTTGAAGAATATCTGTGTACCCGTCTTGGAGTTATTGCCCCTTTTCCGTAAAAATGTCAGTTTTTCGTTACTTTTAGTCTTATATATTGAAAATGGTAGAAGATAGAAGTGAAGTTCAAATAACAAAAATGGTCAGCATAGTAAGATCTACATGTCCTGCAATTTTGAAGAAAATCTGACAACCCACATAGGAGTTATTGCCACTTTTTCTTTGAATTTTCACAATTTTTTAACTTTTTTACTTTCTTTTCAAAAACTGTTTGAGATAAAGGTTAAATGTGAATTGCAAAAGTGTTGAGGTTTTCCAGAACTACAATTTCTACATATGTCCAACAGGTTCGCATCTCATCCAAGATGGCCGCCAGAGGGGAAGATAGTTTAACATAGGACCCTATGGGGAATGCATTCCAAGATCTTCTCCTCTGAAACCACTGAGCTAATGGGGACCAAATTTTGACACAGTAGTCTTTGGATGGTCGCCAGCACGGGCCATAGTTTAACATAGGACCCTATGGGAAATGTATTCAAAGATCTTCTTCTCTGAAACTACCAAGTCAAACTGAACCAAACTTGGTCACAATAGTCCTTGGGTTGTCCCCTTTAAAGTTTGTGATTTTAACGTCTGTACCTCATCTAAGATGGCTGCCAGCGTGGAGCACAGTTTAACATAGGGACCCTATGGGAAATGCATTTAAATGTCTTCTCCTCTGAACCCACTGAGCCAATTGGAACCAAACTTGGTTACAATAGTCTTTTGATGTTTCCCTTCAAAGTTTGTGATTTTTATGTTCATACCTCATTCAAGATGGCCGCCAGCAGGGAACATAGTTTAACATAGGGACTCTAAGGGAAATGCATTCAAATGTCTTCTCCTCTGAACCTACTGAGCCAATTGGAACCAAGCTTGGTAACAATTGTTTTTGGGTGATCCCTTCCAAAGTTTATGATTTTTAGTTTGTACCTCATCCAAGAAAATGTAACATCTGGTGAACTGATTTATAGTATGAATGGGTGGTCTATTGGTGACAATGAATAAAACCAGCCGCCAGGTGAGCGATACAGGCTCATGTGAGCCTCTAGTTTTCTTTGGATTCCTCTTAATATAAGCTTTCAGTTGTATGTCAATCGATTTGGCATAGCTCTTACTGTTTCCGAGCTACAAGAGGTCAAAGGGGCCAAAATTGCAATTTTTCTTAATATTTTGAATCCTTATTTTTTATCGGATTTCGATGGTTTTTAGCTTACCTGGCTATAGCCAGGGTGAGCTTTTGCCATCACTTGGCGTCTGTCGTCCGTCGTCCGTCCGTCATCCGTTGTCCGTGGTAAACTTTTCATTCAAAGATCTTCTCCTCTGAAACCACTGAGCCAAATGGAACCAAACTTGGTCACAATAGTCTTTAGGTGGACCCCTTTCAAAATTGTGTCCGGCAGGTTCGCACCTAATCCAAGATGGCAGTCAGCGGGGAACTAAGATTAACATTGGACCCTATGGGAAACACATTTAAAGATCTTCTACTCTGGAACTACTAGGCCAATTGAAACCAAAGTTGTTCACAATAGTCCTTAGGTGGTCGCCTTTCAAAATTGTGTCTGGCAGGTTCGCACCATATCCAAGATGGCCACCAGTGAGGAACATAGATTAACATTGGACCCTATGGGAAACACATTCAAAGATCTTCTACTCTGGATCTACATGGCCAATTGAAACCAAAGTTAGTCACAATAGTCTTTAGGTGGTCCCCTTTCAAAATTGTGTCCGGCAGATTCGCACCTCATCCAAGATGGCCGTCAGCGGGGAAAATAGTTTAACATTGGACCCTATGGGAAAACACATTCAAAGATCTTCTTCTATGGAACTACTTGGCCAATTGAAACTAAACTTGGTCACAATAGTCCTTAGGTGGTACCCTTTCAAAATTGTGACCGGCAGATTCGCAACTCATCCAAGATGGCCGTCAGCGGGGAAAATAGTTTACATTGGACCCTATGGGAAAACACATTCAAAGATCTTCTTCTCTGGAACTACTTAGCTAATTGAAACCAAACTTGGTCACAATAGTCTTTAGGTGGTTCCCTTTCAAAATTGTGTCCATCAGGTTCGCACCTAATCCAAGATGGCCGCCAGCTGGGAGCATAGATTAACATTGGACCCTATGGGAAACACATTCAAAGATCTTCTACTCTGGAACTACTAGGCCAGTTGAAACCAAACTTGGTCACAACAGTGATAAGGTGGTCCCCTTTCAAAATTGTGTCCGGCAAGTTCGCATCTAATCCAAGATGGCCCCCAGTGGGGAACATAGATTAACATTGGACCCTATGGGAAACACATTCAAAGATCTTCTACTCTGGAACTACTTTGCCAATTGAAACCAAACTTAGTCATAATAGTCCTTAGGTGGTCCCCTTTCAAAATTGTGTCCGGCAGGTTCGCACCTAATCCAAGATGGCTGCCAGCGGGGAACATGGATTAACATTGGACCCTATGGGAAACACATTCAGAGATCTTCTACTCGGGAACTACTCGGCCAATTGAAACCAGACTTGGTCACAATAGTCCTTAGGTGGTACCCTTTCAAAATTGTGTCCAGCAGATTCACACCTCATCCAAGATAGCCGTCAGGAGGGGAAATAGTTTCACATTGAACCCTATGGGAAAACACATTCAAAGATCTTCTTCTCTGGAACTACTTAGCCAATTGAAACCAAACTTGGTCACAATATTGTGTAGGTGGTCCTTTTCAAAATTGTGTCCGACAGGTTTGCACCTAATCCAAGATGGCCGCCAGCGGGGAACATAGTTTAACATTGGACCCTATTTGGAAACACATTCAAAGATCTTCTCCTCTGGAACTCTATGCCCAATTGAAACCAAAGTTGTTCACAATAGTCCTTAGGTGGTCGCCTTTCAAAATTGAGTATTGGCAGGTTTGCACCTCATCCAAGATGGCAGTCAGCGGGGAAAATAGTTTAACATTGGACCCTACGGGAAAACACATTCAAAGATCTTCTTCTCTGGAACTACATGGCCAATTGAAACCAAACTTGGTCACAATAGACCTTAAGTGGTACTCTTTCAAAATTGTGTCAGGCAGGTTCGCACCTCATTCAAGATGGCCGTGTCAGTGGGGAAAATAGTTTAACATTGGACCCTATGGAGAAACACATTCAAAGATCTTCTCCTCTGGAACTACATGCCCAATTGAAACCAGTCCACTCTTGTGTGTAAAATGGGTCAAAGGGGCCAAAAAAGGTTGAATATTGTTTTTGTCTGATTTAGACAGAATATTTTCATTGAAACATTCGTGAAAAGCTATTTCTTGAAGATTATATCATTGTGTCTGTACTTGTATTGTGTCCACACACACACTTAATTTTGCACTTGCCATATTGATTCAGGGTTCAATGATCGGGGGGTGTAACTGGCTGATCTAGTTGACTCTGGTTAAGCTTTTATGCACTTGTATACAGTATGGCCCACCAGCATTTAGGTGGTGTGCAGATGCATTGTTAGGTACGTCAGCATACCACCCAAATTAAATCGTATTGACTTGTATTGCATACATCAGACTTGTTACCTCTGATACTGTGGTCTACTGTTGTGTAGGTTGGTGTGAACAAGCATCTTGTGGAACTACTCAATTTCATTTCACCTTGACTGCTATTTCATGCAACATTGACTTTTGACTGATTTCTTTACGCTGTATGGTTACCGTCATGTACCTGGTATGCAGATCAGCATCTTTGGAATATGTCGGCAAAAAAAGGTATCCGACAGGTCAGTACCTCCAACAAGATGGCCGCCAGCGTGGAATATAGTTTAACATTGGACCCTATGGGAAAACCCATTCAAACATCTCA
Source organism: Modiolus philippinarum (assembly GCA_002080025.1). Taxonomy (NCBI): domain Eukaryota; kingdom Metazoa; phylum Mollusca; class Bivalvia; order Mytilida; family Modiolidae; genus Modiolus; species Modiolus philippinarum. The sequence continues at coordinate 7,235 of MJUU01059081.1, read as the reverse complement.
GAAACTACTAGTCCAGTTAGAATCAAACTTAGTCACAATGGTCCTTAGATGGTCCCCTCAAAAAAAGGTATCCAGGAGGCCATTATCTCAACCAAGATGGCCGAGAGCGGGGATTGTAGTTTTAACATTGAACCCTCTGGGATATATGCCATTCAAACCTTATTCTACTGTATATGTCAGCCATGGTCCAGGTGAGCTATACAGGGTTTTGAGAGCCTCTTGTTTTTTTTTTCTTTTGGATCACTTGTTCAAGCTCCTTATTGTAAGAAAAAGAAGGGAAACGGGGAATGTGTCAAAGAGACAACGACCCTAAGGGGAGCAATAACAACTCAAAGCCACCATAAGATCTTCAATGAACGGTGAGGAAACCCCACACCCAACGGTAGGTCGGAGTTGGCCCCTAAATAAAAGAGTAATCAAGTTCCGCGAAATAAGCATCTTCCTATATTACAGTATCAAGCTTTTTACTGCGTCCTCGTTCATTTTGAGTTACCCTTGTTTAAATTTCAGTGTTTGGCATGCTGCGGTCGTATCATGCTGCGCTCAGCGTAGCCCTTTATTTACAAAATGGGAAATGCTTTGGAGTTTTTTATGACTTGATATTTTTTGTTGGCCAACGTCATTACATTCAGAAATTTTTTGATGAAACCATGTTAGCAAATCGAAATAAAGTCATTTTTAGCTCACCTGGCCAAAGGCCATGTGAGCTTTTGCCATCACTCAGCATCCGTCGTCCGTCTGTCCGTTAACTTTTATTCAAAGATCTTCTCCTCTGAAACTGTTGGGCCAATACTAACCAAACTTGGCCTGAATCATCACCAGGGTATGCTCTTTCAAGTTTGTGATTTTTATGTCCGTAGACCAAACAACATGGCTGCTGTTACTAAAAATAGAACATAGGAGTAAATTGTCGTTTTTTGCAAATTACTCAAAAATCGTTACAGATATCAAATCTAACGGGGCAAAAATGATCAGCATGATGTGATCTACCCGCCCTGCAATTTTGAAGAATATCCGATTTTCCATCTTGCAGTTATTGCCCCTTTTCCATAAAATTTTCGTTTTTTTTTTTTACTTTTAGTCTTATATATTGAAAATGGTAGACGATAGAAGTGAAGTTCAAATTACAAAAACGGTCAGCATAGTAAGATCCACATTTCCTGCAAGTTTGAAGAAAATCTGACGACCAACATAGGAGTTATGGCCCCTTTTTCTTTGAATTTTCACTATTTTTTAACATTTTTACTTTTATTTCAAAAACTGTTTGAGATGGAATTTAAATGTGAATTACAAAAGTGTTGAGCTTTTCCAGGACTACAATTTCTACATATGGCCAGCAGATTAGCATCTCATCCATCCAAGGTGGTTTTCCTAGTTTAACATAGGACCCTATGGGAAATGCATTCAAAGATCTCCTCCTCTGAAACCACTGAGCCAATGTGGACCACATTTTTCACAATAGTCCTCAGATGGTCCCCTTTAAAGTTTGTGTTTTTTGTGGTTGAACCTCATCCAAGGAGGCTGCCAGCGGGGAACATAGTTTAACATAGGGACCCTATGGGAAATACATTCAAAGGTCTTTTTTCCTAACCCATATAAGCCAATAGGAACCAAACTTGGATACAATTGTCCTTGGCTGGTCCCCTTTAAAGTTTGTGATTTTTATGTTTGTACCTCATCCTTGATGGTTGTCAGCACAGGACATAGTTTAACATAGGACCCTATTGGAAATGTATTCAAAGGTCTTCTTATCTGAAACTACTGAGCCAATTGGAACCAAATTTGATCACAATAGTCTTTAGGTGGTCCCCTTGAAAGTTTGTGATTTTTATACCCAGCCACACGTAGTGGCAAGGTATTATGTGATACCCCATGCCGTGTGTCCATCCGTCTGTCTATCCATCCGTCCCCCGAAGGTTTCCAACTGATGATTTGTGAAAGAAATAACATAAGGTCTTCAAACTTGGTATGTAACTTCTTTACTACAAGTTTGATTTTGGGTTCAGTGGTCCAAGGGATTCTGGAGTTATGCCCCTTGAAACTTTTTGGGTTTCCGACTGATAACTTGTGAATGAAATAATATATTGTCTTCAAACTTGGTATGTAACTTGTATATCACAAAACTCAGGCCAAGTTCGATTTCGGGTTCAGAAATCCAAGGGGTTCTGGAGTTATGCTCCTTGAAACTTTGAAATTTTGCAAATTTTGCAAATTTTAGGGTTTCCGACTGATAACTTGTAAATGAAATAATGTATTGTCTTCGAACTTGGTATGTAACTTGTATACCACAAAACTCGGGCCAAGTTCGATTTCGGGTTCAGAGGTCCAAGGTGTTCTGGAGTTATGCCCCTTGAAACTTTGAAATTTTGCGAATTTTAGGGTTTCCGAGTGATAACTTGTGAATGAAATAATGTATTGTCTTCAAACTTGGTATGTAATTTGTATACCACAAAACTCAGGCCAAGTTTAATTTCGGGTTCAGAGGTCCAAGATGTTCTGGAGTTATGCCCCTTGAAACTTTGAAATTTTGCGAATTTTAGGGTTTCCGACTGATGACTTGTGAATGAATTAATATATTGTCTTCAAACTTAGTATGTAACTTGTTTACCACAAAACTCAGGCCAAGTACAATTTTTGGTTCAGAGGTCCAAGGGGTTCTGGAGTTATGCCCCTTGAAACTTTGAAATTTTGCAAATTTTAGGGTTTGTAACTGATAACTTGTGAATGAAATAACATACTGTCTTCTAGTTTGGTGTGTTAATTGTTTACCATAAAACACAGGCCAAGTATAATTTAGGGTTCAGAAGTACACAGGGATCTGGAGTCCCCTTCAAAGTTTGTGATTTTGGCTTTTACCTCATCTAAGATGGACGCCAGTGTGGAACATAGCTTAATATAGGGACCCTATGGGAAATGCATTCACATGTCTTCTCCTCTGAACCTACTGAGATAACATACTGTCTTCTAGTTTGGTGTGTTAATTGTTTACCATAAAACACAGGCCAAGTATAATTTAGGGTTCAGAAGTACACAGGGATCTGGAGTCCTTGGCTTGTCCCCTTCAAAGTTTGTGATTTTGGCNTGTGGAACATAGCTTAATATAGGGACCCTATGGGAAATGCATTCACATGTCTTCTCCTCTGAACCTACTGAGCCAATTGGAACCAAGTTTGGTTATGATTGTCTTTGGGTGTTCCCTTTCAAAGTTTGTAATTATACGACCGCAAAAATTTTTGCGGTCGTATATTGGTATGGTGCTGTCGTCGTCGTCTGTAGACACTTTAGTTTTTGGTCAATAACTTTTAAGTTCCAGTTGATCAATCGTTATGAAATTTTAACATAATGTTCTTTGGTACAAAAGGAAGGCTTGGCTTAGTTTTTGTCATTATGGCCCCACCCGTTTTTAAAAAAGGGGCCAAAAAGGGTTATTTTGGGTGTTTTCACATGTTTGTCTGTAGAATCTTTATTATTAATCGGATTTTGATGGGGTTTCTTTCAGTGTGCTCCTAAGGAAATTTCCAATCTGTAGAATGCCAACGGATTTCACGTAGCATGTACCGCTCACGAGATAAATGGGGCCCAATAGGGGCAAATCTCCAAAAAAGAGATTTTTTATTTAAAGTCCGATTTTGATGCAGTTTTTTTTAATGGATTACTTGTGAAAAATTAATATGGTGCTCAGCTATTAGATTTTTGATAACTTGTTTCCTTTCCCAGTTATGAGGGGCCGAACAGGGCCAAAATTGCGAATTTGCAGATTATGTAGAATTTTTATTTTTCATCGGATTTCGATGGGATTTTTTTCTTTGGATTCCTCTTGATCTAAGCTTTCAGTAATATGCCAACGGATTTTGTGTAGGTCTTACCGTTTCCGAGCTACAAGGGGTCAAAGGGGCCAAAATAGCAATTTTTCTAAATATGTCAAATCTTTATTTTTCATTGGATTTCGATGGGATTTTTTTCTTTGGATTCGTCTTGATCTAAGCTTTCAGAAGTCTGCAACAAATTTGGTGTGGCTCTTACCGTTTCCAAGCTACAAGGGGTCAAAGGGGCCAGAATTGCAATTTTTCTAAATATGTCATATCCTTATTTTTCATCAGATTTCGATGGATTTTTTTTCTTTGAATTTCAATGAATGTAAAGTTTAAGTTGATAGTACATATTTTGCATAGCTCTTACGTTTTTTTCATCAGTAAGTGATCAAAAGGGTTGAATTTTTCCATATTTTGTTTCTAGCTAATAACTGTGTCAAGCTTCTTTTTGTGTCCATCTAATTATTGTGTCAAGCTCTTTACTGTGTCCACATTCACCTTAAACTACTTTTGTTGAAATTTCAGTGGTCGACATGCTGCGGTCGTATCATGCTGCGCTCGGCGTAGCCCTTTATTTTTATGTTTGTAACTCATCCAAGATTGAAAATGTAACATCTGGTGAGCTGATTTATAGTATGAATGGGTGGTGTCTTCATGACAATGAATAAAACCAGTCACCAGGTGAGCAATACAGGCTCATGTGAGCCTCTAGTTTTCATTGCAGAACCTCTCATTGTTTACATTTGTCTTCCAGTTCCTGGGCACTTTCATGACGTCACAGAGTAAACCAAATGGTGGCTCTGCTGAAGTTATCAGCGACCCAGTTTCCATGTTTTTTCAAACGTCTCGTTTTTAGCTCACCTGGCTATGCCAGGGTGAGCTATTGCCATCACTTGGCGTCTGTCGTCCGTCCGTCGTTAGCTCACTTTCAAAAATCTTTCCTCTGAAACCACTTGGTCAAATGCAACCAAACTTTAATTGAATCATCACTAGGGTATCTGGTTTCAAATTTGATATTTTGTATGTCTTAGGTCAAGCAACATGACTGTTGTTACTAAAAATAGAACATAGGGATAAATTACAGTTTTTGGCAAATAACTCAAAAACCATTACAGATATCAAAAATCTGACACGCCGTAAAAATGATCAGCATGAGAAGATCTACCCATGCTGAAATTTTGAAGAAAATCTGATGACCCATTTAAGATAAAATTTTCAAAATTTTGATGTTTTTTATTTTTTATTAAAAAAAACTATAACAGATAGAGGTTAAGTTTAAATTGCAAAAATATAACAGCATGTTAAGATCTACCCACATGGATATTTTGAAGAAAATACAAGTACCTATATATGAGTTGTGGTCCTTTATTGGTCAAGTTTTTCGTAATTTTTAGCTCACCTGACCAAAAGGGTCAATGTGAGCTATTGCCATCACTTGGCGTCCGTCGTCCATCCGTCCGTCGTCTGTCCGTCTGTTAACTTTTCATATTCATCAACTCCTCTGAAACCACTGAAGCAAATTCAACCAAACTTTACAGGAATGATGTATGGAAGGTCCTTAACAAAGATTGCTCATTTCATTCCGATCCGACCAAAAACATGGCCATCAGCACGGAACTTATATTTAACATTGGACCCTATGGGGAAAACGTCATTTTCATCATTTCCTCTGAAACCATTGGAGCAAATTCAACCAAACTTTACAGGAATGATGTACTTAAGGTCCTTTATAAAGATTGCTCATTTCATTCAAATCTGACAAAAAACATGGCCGCCAGCGCTGAACTTATATTAAACATTGGACCCTATGGGAAAAAAGTCTTTTTCGTCAACTCCTCTGAAAACACTGTAGCAAATTGAACCAAACTTTACAGGAATGATGTATGGAAGATCCTTTACAAAGATTGCTCATTTTGTTTCGACCCGACAAACAACATGGCCGCCAGCGCAGAACTTATATATAACATTGGACCCTATGTGAAAAACGTCATTTTCATCAACTCCTCAGAAACCACTGAAGCAAATTCAACCGAACTTTACAGGAATGATGTATGGAAGGTCCTTTGTAAAGATTGCTTATTTCATTTTGATCCGACAAAAAACATGGCCCCCAGCATGGAACTTATATTTAACATTGGACCCTATAGGAAAACATTATTGTCATCAACTCCTCTGAAACAACTGAAGCAAATTTAACCAAACTTTACAGGAATGACATATGAAAGGCCTTTTATAAAGATTGTTTCATTTCATTCTGATCCGACAAAAAACATGGCCACCAGACTGGAACTTATATTTAACATTGGACCCTATGGGAAATATGTCATTTTCATCAACTCCTCATAAACCACTGAAGCAAATTCAACTTAACTATACAGGATTGATGTATGGAACATTCTTTACAAAGGTTGCTCATTTCGTTTGGACCCGACAAACAACATAGCCTCCATCACAGAACTTATATTTAACAATGGACCCTATGAAAAAACATCATATCCTCGAAAAAAAAAATTAAGCAAATTGAACTGAACCTTACAGGAATGATGTATGGAAGGTCTTTTACAAAGATAGCTCATTTCATTTCAATCCGACAAAAAACATGGCCACCATGCAGAACAAGGAAGACCCTGCTGTTCAGCATTTTGTCAGGTGAGCGATACAGGCTCAGTCTCTGAGCCTCTAGTTTACTTTTTGTCCTATATTTCAAAAACGCTTTGAGATAGAGGTCAAGTTTAAATTGCAAAAATGTTCAGCATGTTAAGGACTATATTTAATTGAACACATTCAAGTTTTCCGACCGCTTCCAAGATGGCCGCCAGCAGGGAACTTAGTTTACCATTTGACCTAATGGGAAAATCCATACAAAGAACTTCTTTTTGAGAACCACTGAATGGATTTGAACCAAAGTGGGCATGAATGATGCTTATGAGATGCTGACCAAGTGTTGTTACTTTGGTGCTGATCCATCATCCAACATGGCCGCCAGCGGGGATCTTAATTTTAACATTGGACCCTATGGGAAAATGCATACAAAGAACTTCTACTTTAGAACCACTGAATGGATTTGAACCAAACCTGGCATGAATGATGTTTATGAGGTGCTGACCAAGTATTATTACTTTGGTGCCAATCGGTCATCTTACATGACCGACAGCATTGGACCCTATGGGAAATGCACACAAAGATCTTCTAGAGAACTGCTGAATGGATTTAAATCAAACATGACATGAATGATGCCTGTCAGGTGCTGACCAAGTGTCACCAGCTGTGAACTTAATTTAACAATTGATCTTCTTCTAGAGAACTGCTTAATAGATTTAATCCAAACTTTGCTTATGAGAAGCTGACCAAGTGTTGTTTCTTCAGTTCTGATACGTCATCCAACATGGCTGCCAGCAATGAATTGGACCCTAAAGGGAAATG
>MJUU01059080.1:92850-103172 GCA_002080025.1 Modiolus philippinarum | reverse complement strand
ATGTATCATAATTTTTCACAATACTAATTAGTGTAGTTTTTAGGAAATACACATTTATTATTTTTTAAAATATATAAATGTTTCTAATATTATTTCATTTAGTATACTAATATTTTAAAATTTGCAAATATTTAAACAATATATAGTAAAATCAAATAAAAATTCTTAAAAGTGATGTAACTTTTTATTTTTGAAGAATTGATAGATGATTTTAATTAAAGGTAACACCTGAAAGTTTTTTATGCCCCCGCCGCTAGGCGGTCGGGGGCATTAAGGTTTACCCTGATCCGTACGTCCGTACGTCCATCTTTTTGGTTTTCGGATGATAACTTGAGTATACTACATAGGATCAAAACCAAACTTGGTCACATGTTTGCTTATCACCCAAGACAGAACCCTATCGATTTCCGTGTTGGTACCCCCAAGGTCAAGGTCACAGTTGCTAAAATTGGACTAAAATTTCAATAAAATTTTGGTTTCTGAATGATTACTTGAGTATACTACATCCGATCAAAACCAAACTTGGTCACATGCTTACTTATCACCCAAGACGGAACCCTATCAATTTCCGGGTTGGTACCCCCAACGTCAAGGTCACAGTTGCTAAAAATAGACTAAAATTTCAATAAAATTTTGGTTTCTGGATGATAACTTAAGTATACTACATAGGATCAAAACCAAACTTGGTCACATGCTTACCTATCACCCAAGACGGAATCCTATCATTTTCCGGGTTGGTACCCCCAAGGTCAAGGTCACAGTTGCTAAAAATAGACTAAAATTTCAATAAAATTTTGGTTTCCGGATGATAACTTTAGGTAACTGCATAGGATCAAAACCAAACTTGGTCACATGCTTGCCTATCACCCAAGAAGGAACCCTATCAATTTCCGGGTTGGTACCCCCAAGGTCAAGTCACAGTTGCTAAAAATAGACTAGAATTTCAATAAAATTTTGGTTTCCGGATGATAACTTGAGTATACTACATCCGATCAAAACCAAACTTGGTCACATGCTTACTTATCACCGAAAACAGAACCCTATGGATTTCCGGGTTGGTACCCCCAAGGTCAAGGTCACAGTTGCTAAAAATATACTAAAATTTCAATAAAATTGGTTTCCTAATTATAACTTGAGTATACTACATCGGATAAAAACCAAACTTTTTGTCACATGCTTGCTTATAACCCAATACTAAAGCCTATGGATTTTCAGAATGTTACCACCATGGTCAAGGTCACAGTTGCTAAAAATACACTAAAATTTCAATAAAATTTTGGATTCCGAATGATTACTTGAGTATTCTGCATCTGATCAAAACCAAATTTGGTCACTTGCTTACTTATCACAATAGACATAATCCCATAGATTTTAGTATTGATACCCCCAAGGTCAAGGTCACAGTTGCTAAAAATAGATTAGTATTACATATAAGACTGTTTCTCAGATTATTTGTTGGAACTACACATTATATCAAAACCAAACCAGTTCCAGTGCCTATTTATCACTGGAGAATTATCCTTTGTTATAATTATTTGATATATTTATCGTACATAGTTATGCCTTTAATAATTTAAGGGTTTCGATTGCAAGGAGGCGGAGGTATCAGTGTCCCATGGACACATTCTTCCATTTTTTTTGTCTGTCATACACACTATACGGGGAAATAACTCTGGACATCAATTAAGTATCGTTTTACGTCTTGAAATTGTGACTACCAGGGCTTATAACATTAAACAAACAGGTCATTGTTTAATATATGTGTATTACATGTCCTAAATTCCTTAACTGGGCTTTCACATGCCACTTTGACTTGTGTAAACATTAATTTATTAAGCCCTTGTGTGTCTTGTCTTTTTATACGACCGCAAAAAATTTGAGGTCGTATAATGGTATGGTGCTGTCGTCGTCGTTGTCGTCGTCGGCGGCGGCGGCGGCGTTGTTGTCTGTAGACACTTTTGTTTTTTGTCAATAACTTAAGTTCAAGTTGATCAATCCTTATGAATTTTAACACAATGTTCCTTGGCACAAAAGGAAGACTTGGAGTGGTTTTGGTCATCGTGGCCCCTCCCGTTTTTAAAAAGGGGCCAAAAAGGTGAAAATCGGGTGTTTTCTTGTATTTGGCTGTAGAATTTTTATTATTTATCAGATTTTGATGGGGTTTCTTTCAGTATGCTCCTGAGAAAATTTCCAATCAGTAGTATGTCAACGGATTTCATGTCCCATGTACCGTTCATGAGATAAATGGGGCCCAAAAGGGGGGAATCTCAAAAATTTTATTTTTTTATTTCTTGTCGGATTTTGATGCAGTTTATCATAACAAAGTGACTTGTAAAACAAAATGACGATAATTAATTCATGGCCATGTTGCTCGAGCTATAAATGACACCTGTGATTATTTAAAACAACAAAATATCATTAATTACTTTTAAATTCAATGAGAAATCATCCAACCGCAACTGATTGACAGGCTCATAGGGTACACAACAGTTTACTTTTCACGTTATTTTCAACAACGGGAGTTTTACAGCCAAATTCGTGAGGACAAATTTCAGGGCTTAAAAACAGGAGACTCCCGCAGGATCCGGAGCTATCACATATATGTACTTCATATATTTTTATTTCATAAAAATCTATGCAAGTCACGGACAATAAAGCTTTGCACTTGTGCCTGTATAGTGTTTTATTTATATGAATTAAACAATAGATTTGGGTGAAAATGTAGTCAAAAGTGTGTTGAAGAAATAACTTAGGGCTATGAAATGATAAATTGAGGTCACCGATCATATTTTTGAAAACTCATGAAAATGTGATTTTTCCCTTATTGTATCTATGTAATTATCTCCCCTTGACAAAAATTTTTCAAAAAATGTTTTGCTAATCACAGCATAAATGTTGTTCATTTTCTATTAATATTTATTATCATTAACTATTTCAAAAAACATTTTTACAGCATTTTAATAGTAAATTTCAATTTTTACCAGATTTGTCAGATGAATGCACAGTTTTAGACGGCCAAACTACATTCAAATTGTTCCAGAGGCTAATTGCTTTTACTTCTTGAGGCCACATTGATATACAGAAAGTTGTTTATCAAAATTTACCATGCCAAATAAATGTACTGATGGATGTTTTTCAAACTATAATTAACTATGAAGGTTTTGCAAGTGTTTTGAATAAACTTTTATATTTTACTTTACTTATAGAATGTAGAGAAACACTTCAAGTTGGCTGCCACTTCAAGCAGACGTCAACACAAAGAAACTGGTGCTAGAGATGCTGGACTGAAATACTTATTACAGACTACATTGAAAAGTTCATTATATAAAATAATCAACACGTTTGGCAGTCATGTTATGTGAGTAAAGTAGACAAAATAAGCTATTGGAAAAAAGTACTAATTTAGATTGTATAGAACTTGTACAGGAGGCTTTGACAATTAAATCGTTCATTAAAATGGTCCAGAACTTTACACCGCCGTGTGTGGTCCCGGTTTATGAATAGGCCCGCAGCATCCTCTGAGCTTGGAGTATGAATCTTCCTAACAGAGGACCCTGAGGGAACCCCGGGATATAGAAATAGGACCCATTCCGTGGTTGTGTGGGAAAAATAAATACACAACCCATCTTTCTGATGGGATGAAAACTCAGGTCCATGTGTTGGAAAAAATGCCATGCTTCCTGCATGTTAAAGAACCCTTGTAGCAAGCTCTTTTTGAGTGGTCCGTAGGTGATCGGCTACAAGGCTAAATTCCCCGCCCTTTTCGATTTCACCCTACTTTTCCAGTCGCAGTCAGAATTCCCCGTGCCATGGCCCTTTCCACACCCCAAAGTGATTATTTATTAACAAAATTGTTCTGGTCTTGATATAGCTGAAATATTGCTGAGTAGACGTTAAACAATATTCAATCAATCAATGAATCAGAACTTTACATTACTAGTACTGTGAAAGTACTTTTATTCCGGGTCATCAATTTTTGGTGGTTTTCATAAATATCATTGATTCATGGGAACTTAAATTCGTGGTTTCGAATTCTTTGCATTAAAAGTCTAGGGAAAATGCATTTTGTTAGGAACTTAATTTCTTGGTTTTAGCAAGCAACAAAATCAACGAAAATTAGAACGCCACAAACAATAGTACTTTCACAGTATATTTTATTGATAGTGTGATTTTATTATGATAACCTATATTTAATGGCTTGTAAAACTAGAAAGTATATGTGTATGGTTTATATAGGAAAAACAAGGGAAACGGGGAATGTGTCAAAGAGACAACGACCCAAAGGGGAGTAATAACAACTCAAAGCCACCATAAGATCTTCAATGAACGGTGAGGAAACCCCACACCCAACGGCATGTCGTAGTCGGCCCCTGAATAAAGAGTAATCAAGTTCAGCGAAATAAACATCATCCTAGACTCCCATAGACGTAAAGTGAACTAACTAGAAAACAGACAAGACACACAAATGCTAAATAAATTTCCTGACTTAGGACAGGCGCAAACCTGCTGCAGCGGAGTTAAACTAGTTTTATTGGGCCCAAACCTTCCCCCTACAGCCAATGTGATAAATAAAAAAAACATATATGCCTATTATGCCTTTGATCAGTGTTCTTCTATTATCGGTGTATATTTTCGTTGCTTGTTATTTATTACCTGACTGTTTTTACATCTGGGGTATTTTCATGCTATTTTAGGAAACTGTTAAGGTCAAAATTCAAGAGAAAATTGGAATTTTGAAGTGAAAAATTGCAAACATCTAAGTCACATCCACAAGAGGGCTGTTTTTATGATGTTTCAAAGAAGTTTCAAAATCATTTTTCTGAACAAAATATCTGAAAAAGTATGTTTGTTGTGTCGTCTGCGTGAACGCAGTGGCGACATATAGGGATCACTATCCGTCATCCTCCGTCGTCGTTGGCGTCACAAAAATTTCTGTCAGTTTTTTCAGGAACCATGTATTCCAACCTTCTGCAATTTGGCATGGAGTACCAGTATGAGGCCCTTAACTGTGTAACAGAGTTTGGGATCTCTCGCATGCCATTAGGATGTTTTTAGCGTCTTGAAAATTACTTTGGAACCACAGATCCCAGCCTACTGCAATTCAGTATGTAGTATCTGTATGGCGACCTATATCGTGTAATAAAGTTTAGGATCACTTGCATGCCCATTTCCTGTTTGACGGAACTTAGAATATTTGTGCCGATCGGCTTCACAAAAAATTTCTGTCACATTTTACTCAGGAACCACATATCCTAACCTTCTTTAATTTAGCAGGGAGTATCAGTATTAGGACTTATACCGTGTAATAGAGTTTTGAATCTTTGGCATATGCACTTCCTGTTTGACTGAACTTAGAATCTTTTTTGAGTCTTAAAAATTTTTGTCACGTTTTTCTCAGAAACCACATATCCCTTCCTTCTGCAATTTGGCATGGAGTGTCAGTATGGGGACCTATAATTTGAAAGAGGGTCTGGGATCTCTTGCATGCCCACTTCCTATTTGACGGAACTTTGAATATTTTTTGTGTTATTATGCAGGCGACACATGGTGAATGAATGGATATGGAGTAAATGCACATGAGACAAAGTCTCTACAAATACATGGTAAAAAACAAGCAAAGGAACAATGCTTTTATTGTTGTTCTTCATCTTGAAGTCACATGTCCTTACTACTAAGTTATTTGAAGCAGCTACAGATGTTTTGTCATGCATTGAGTCACCACGTGACCAAATACTGGTATCACCTGAAAAAAAACATCCAGTAATTACCTTCCATTTGATCTTATTTACCTATACACTGGTGAGGATAAAAGGATAAAAGATGTCATGCAGCTTACTTTTTGATGCCTCTGAGTGACAAGGGTACTCAACATACTTAACTTTCAACATGGAGTCTTTTAAAAGTTAAGAAACCAATACCAATGACAAAAGTTCCTTCACTTGTGGCTAACATTAAAACTTGATTGGTTGAACATGTTTTTAAAACCTTTTGATTTAATAAGTATCATCTTGATTGTTGCATTATAAGATTGACAGGTTCAATACTAAGACGAGAGGCAAAATTAAGACAAGAAAGCACAGACTTGTTTATGTTCTATGTTTAGGTTGATAATGGGGGAAATTGAGAAATGTTGATTTGGTCAATATGTTTTTGACTAGTATAATGAGCATGCACATGATTTACGAGGACAGAAGTTGAATGAATCTGACCAGTCAAGTGACAAATTGGTCAGAATATTGACTATATGAATTTTTCTATAGAAATATACTGGTTTTTCCCCTCATTTTAGGAGCTTGAAATTACAACCAGACTCTGCAAGAAAGCTGAAACAGTTCATAGAATACAAAGAATGAAGAAAGAAAGAAATGGAAACTGAAAAAATAACAGGTGTTGTTCAAGGAACTCTACATGTAATAAGTGTGACAGTACTGAACTACTACACTGACATGTTTAGATTGTGGCGTTTGATGATGAATCCAAAGACAAGATAAAATGTGTTATGTAAATAAACACAAACCAGAGACATACTTAATCAAGTGCTATGTACTTTTTTTACAAAGTGCTGATTTCAATCTTTTTGAGAGTTAAATATTTTGTTGTAATTAAATTTTTAAAAAATACTGGAATTGACATTTTCCCTCATAGGGTACTGCTGTTGTTGGCAGTCTTCTTCTTGCAATGGAAATCCTTCCCATATCTGGAGAAAAATTTGTAAAAAATGTAAATGGTTAGCAACTGAATATGAGATACGAGGCAACTATTTGAGTTATTTTAGAACATGGAGGTAATACAGCATATGTGGCTCATATTCCATTAATCATTTCACCAATCCTGCACTGCACAGTTTTCTCATTACAAATACATGTACATGGTATGGAACATTGAGGGAACATCCCTCCACCAATAAATATATACATACACATCATTCCACAGAGGAACTATGCTAGGATAGGCATGCATGCTTATTAAAACAACTATGTACACAATAAATACAGTACAGGCAGATATATGTACAAGCACACACTATTGAAGAATATATGTGATTAAATTTAAAAAAATACTGGTGTTGACATTCTATTTCATGAGGTACTGGTTTTTTGGCAGTTTGTAGGCATTGGTTCCAAAGTATCCTGTCAGTATCATTCATTTTAATCTACTTTTTTGTAGAGAAAGAGAAAGGAATGGTGGATTTCATTTACATCTCCCCCTTCCATGTTGTCTCTTCTATTTATTTTGGTGTCACTTCTTCCTCTCACACTTGTCTTTTGATCTTAATTAGAGGTTATTTTGTGGGTTGCAAATTTCCCTTTTTTTTCAAAATTAGTTGATTATATTTTTGCAAAATGGTTTCGCCTACTGTATGCTGTATTTATTTAAACTTTATCCTGTAATATGCAATTTTAGCAACATTGGAATTACTCAAAATCAAGCAAAAAATGAAGTACCTGCAAAAATAACCACTTATACAGTATATAGCAAGTGGATGTATCATCTGACAGTAGAATGTGTATCAAATACCAGATTGACTTTTATGTGACCTTTACCTTTTTTAGCTCATCTGAGCTTAAGGGTCAGTGTGAGCTATAGCTATCATCTATTCCTCAGAAACCACTGAAGCAAATCAACCAAACTTTACATGAATGATATATTGAAGGTCCTTCACAAAGATGGCTCGTTTTGTTCCGATTCAATAAAAAACAGGGCCACCAGTGCAGATATTAGTTTTAACACTGATCTATGGGAACAATGTCACTTTCATCATCAACTCGGATACTAATGAAGTGAATTTAATTACACTGAAATGGAATGATGTCATGTATAAAAGGTCCATAACAAGTATTGCTCATTTCGTTCTAATTCAATAAAAAACATCACTTGAACATGGAAAAAAGTTTAACATTGGACCCTAAGACAAGATGATATTTTGATCATCTCCTCTGAAACTAATGTTGCATATTCAACCAAACTTCACAAGAGTTATGTTTAGAAGGTTCTCACAAAGATTGCTCATTTTCTTCTGACTGATTAATAAAGGGCTACGCCGAGCGCAGCATGATACAACCGCAGCATGCCATACTTGGAAATTTGAACAAGTGTAATTCAAAATGAATGAGGACACAATAAAGAGCTTGATACAGTAATTAAATGGATACAATATAGAGCCTGACCCAGTAATTAGCTGCACACAAACTAAGGAAAATAAAAATTAGCCCTTATAATTCCTTATATATATCGGAAATGGTAAGAGATATGACAGATTGGTCAACATATTACTTTAACTATATCATAAGAGGATAAGAAGATAGGAACCCCATTAAAATCCAACACAAAAATAAAAGATCTTACATATTTTGAAAATTGCATTCTCATCCCCTTTGACCCCTTATAGCTAAGAAACTGTAAGAGCTACGTAAAATCTTTTGACATACTACCAAAAGTGTACAAGAAGGGGACTCCAAAACAAAAAAAAATCAATTGAAAAATGAAGATTTCAGTTATTATGAAAAATTGCTCCTTGTAGCTCAGAAACAGCAAAAACTGTACCAAATCGGTTGCCATATCAATAAAAGCTTGTATCAAGAGGAAATTCATCGAAATCCTATGGAAAATAGTTTTCACATATTTAGAATAAATTGTGGACACAGGATATGTATGGCCCGCCCCTGCATCGCCTTAATTTGCACATTGATCTACTGCAGCAGCAATAAAATTAAAATATAATCTTTAACTGTGTTTACAATTTCCTTGGAAAAAAAAGATGTGATCACTCATGCATGACTAAGAAGCCAGGGCCACCATCTGGGCATGGAATCGGTATGTACTCCCCAAGACGCAACTGCATGTTAAATATCAAGTGTCTAGGACTACTGGTATAGGCTGTACAAACTGCATCCTAAAAACTTAATGTGACTGTTCATGCGTGACTAAGTGGCCAGGGCCACCATCCTGGCATGGAATTTGTATGTACTCCCCAAGATGCAACTGCATGTCAAATATCAAGTGCCTAGGACTACTGCTTGCTAAAAACTTAATGTGATCGTTCATGCGTGACTAAGGGGCCAGGGCCACCATCCAGGCATGGAATCGGTATGTACTCCCCAAGACGCGACTGCATGTCAAATATCAAGTGCGTAGAACTACTGGTATAGGCTGTACAAACTGCTTCCTAAAAACTTAATGTGATCATTCATGCGTGACTAAGGGGCCAGGGCTACCATCAGGGCATGGAATCGGTATGTACTCCCCAAGACGCGACTGCATGTCAGATATCAAGTGCCTAGGACTACTGGTATAGGCTGCTAAAAACTGCTTGCTAAAAACTTAATGTGATCATTCATGCGTGACTAAGGGGCCAGGGCCACCATCAGGGCATGGAATCGGTATGTACTCCCCAAGATGCGACTGCATGTCAAATATCAAGTGTCTAGGACTACTGGTATAGGCTGTACAAACTGCTTCCTAAAAACTTAATGTGACCGTTCATGCGTGACTAAGGGGCCAGGGCCACCATCCAGCATGGAATCAGTATGTACTCCCCAAGATGCAACTGCATGTCAAATATCAAGTGCCTAGGACTACTTGTAGAGGCTGTACAAACTGCTTGCTAAAAACTTAATGTGATCGTTCATGCATGACTAAGGGGCCAGGGCCACCATCCGGGCATGGAATCGGTATTTACTCCCCAAGACGCGACTGCATGTCAAATATCAAGTGCGTAGAACTACTGGTATAGGCTGTACAAACTGCTTGCTAAAAACTTAATGTGATCGTTCATGCGTGACTAAGGGGCCAGGACCACCATCTGGGCGTGGAATCGGCATGTACTGACCAAGACGCAACTGCATGTCAAATATCAAGTGTCTAGGACTACTGGTATAGGCTGTACAAACTGCTTCCTAAAAACTTAATGTGACCGTTCATGCATGACTAAGGGGCCAGGGCCACCATCCCGCATGGAATCAGTATGTACTCCCCAAGATGCAACTGCATGTCAAATATCAAGTGCCTAGGACTACTTGTATAGGCTGTACAAACTGCTTGCTAAAAACTTAATGTGATCGTTCATGCGTGACTAAGGGGCCAGGGCCACCATCAGGGTGTTGAATCCGTATGTACTCCCTAAGATGCAACTGCATGTCAAATATCAAGTGCCTAGGACTACTGGTATAGGCTGTACAAACTGCTTTCTAAAACTTAATGTGGTGGTTCATGCGTGACTAAAGGGCCAGGGCCATAATCTAAGTAGGGATTTGAGTTGTACCCATAATAATGCAACTGCACATCAAATACTATGGACCTACAACTAACATAAGCTTGTTAAT
>MJUU01059080.1:73042-88926 GCA_002080025.1 Modiolus philippinarum | reverse complement strand
AGTGTAAATACTTCAGGTCTTCCAAATCAGACATGAATGCAGTTGTAATATTGTGTCAGGAGTGCAACACAATTATAGGTTAACAATTTGGGTTAGAATACAAATCATTATAAAATTATAATTGCACATATCATTCACTAATGAAAAAGATATTTTCAGACATAAAAGCAAGAAGCCAAATAAAAAAATGGTAAAGATATCTAGCATTTTTGTGAAGATTTAAACATTTCTTTGGATCAAAACTTAGAAAAAAATCTTATCAATGTTAAGCTATAAATATTTTTTTCATGCTTGAAGAAAACTTTCAATGGTTGGAATTTATATATTAACAATAAGATATATGAAAATGAAGTATTGAATGATAGAAATGTATAAGTTGTATTTAAATAAAAAAACTGTTGCACTCCTGACTTTTATGTGCCATGTCACTGTTTTTCAGTAAATCTGAAGATTTTTTAAACAAAAATATATACAATGTATTACAAAAGATATCGCATTCCTAAAATCATCAAAACTGTTTGTAAAACATGTAACATATGTCAAATATGCTTTGCCTCATTTTTTTTTTACTTTAAACAACATGGACCAAAAAATCTGACATTTACCCCCCAAAAAATTAGGCTACCTTGACTAGTCTTATAATAATTTTCTCTTAGAAATTTGCTTTACTTCTTATATTCCATATATTTTCTTTTTTTTATGTCTTTGGTTATTGCCAGGAGTGCAACAAAATGAGATAGAATAGGGGGTTAAAAAAAGTAGTGTTTTGTCTTCAAAACTCATATTTGAAATTTAATTATTTTGTTTACATCTTGATAATATGGTACTCTTACATGGAGAGTAGTTGAATTTAACTTTTGTCATCACATCATCAAAATAAATTAGGTGAAAATGGCCAAAAAATTAAATATTTAGAGAAAAGAATGGATTCTAAACTGCATAAAATCATGGTATGTTGAGATATGAATTCTCTATTCTGCCATTGCATTCTGACCCCCTGTCATGGAATTTTGCATCCCCATCTGAAAATTGTAACAGATCATCAACCATGGTATTTTGACCCCCTACCATGGGATTTTGAACCCCCCTTTCAAGACATGTGAATCATACATTGAGATATTAATTCTCGATCTTTCTATGGTATTCTGACCCCCTGTCATGGAATTTCGTACCCCATCTGAAAATTGTGACATTTTGTCAACCATGGTATTTTGATCCCCCTACCATGGGATTTTGAACCCCTATCAAAACATGTAACTTGTATGTTAAGATATTAATTTATGTTAAGATATTAATTTTCTATCCTGCCATGGTATTCTAACCCCCTATCATGGAATTTTGCACCCTCATCTGAAAATTCTGACATTTTGTCAATCATAGTATTTTGACCCCTCCTACCATGGGATTTTGAACCCCCTTTCAAGACATGTAAATTGTACATTGAGATACAGTCGATTCCACTTAATTGCAAACCTGTTAATTGCAAAATCCTGTTAATTGCAAAATAAGTTGAAACACCAATCCATTTCCCATTTAATCAATGTTAATAAGACCTGATAATTGCAAAGCACTTTATAGCAAATTCCTGTTAATTGCAAAGAAAATTGTAGCACAAATGTGTAAAAATTGCATTTATTTGCAAATATTAGCAATAAAAATTAAAAACTTCTCATTATATAACAATTCTATCCTTTATGCATACCTGATTTCATTGTTATTTTCATAAAGAAAAAAATTCAAATGGTTATTTTTCTTTGAATTTTAATTAAAGTTTTAATGTTTCAATCAGTTTTGTCCCAAGATTATACAAATGATGGAAAATTATACTGCAAGTCATTTAGCCTATAGGTCAATTATGAGTTTAGAAAATATCAACCATGAACTTAATTGATCAAAGAAAAAATACATTGTCTATCCACTAATTAGTAGGTGCCAACTTAAAAGAATAAAGTTAACAAATCTTAAATAAACAATAGAGAAGGACAAGTGGCTTCTTTTCATAATGTAGGAGAAGCCATTAAACTTTTTGATATGTTTTAGTTGTTAGATTTATAATGTAGTAATATTTCTACTGCAAAAAGTCATTCAGGAAATACAAGTTTTCAACATATATTAATTTTATGTAAAGCCCAAAGACAGAGGGTTGTCATATCTTTCATACTATTTTACTCAGGAAGCATTCCTGTTAATTGCAAAATTTTGTCTGACAAATAGACTTTGCAATTAAGAGGAATCCACTGTATTAATTCTCAATCCTGCTATGGTATTCTGACTCCCTGTCGTAGAATTTTGCACCCCCATCTGAAAATTGTGACATTTTGTCAACCATGGTATTTTGACCCCTACCATGGGATTTTAAACCCCCTCTCAAAACATGTAAATCGTATGTTAATATATTAATTTCTCTATGCTGCCATGGTATTCTGACCCCCTGTCATGGAAATTTGCACCTCCATCTGAAAATTGTGACATTTTTGTCAACCATGGTATTTTGACCCCCCTACCATGGGATTTTGAACCCCCTTATTGAGAATACAAAATAAAGGGGGTTCGATATTCCATGATGGGGTTCAAAATAAAATGGGATAAAACTGACCCCGGGGTCAATTTTCCATATGGTATTTTGACCCCGGGGGGTCAATTTTCCATATGGAATTTTGAACCTGGGGTCAATTTTTGGGGGGTTCAAAATTCCATATCACGCCGGGATAGCAATTATACCAAGAAACCACATACTGAAATTTGAAGATGATCCGTCCACTAGAAACAAAGTTATGCTGGCCACAGACGCCGACGCAGACGACTGCACCATACCATAATACGACCGCAAAATTTTTGCGGTTGTATAAAAATCATTTTCATCTACTCTGAAACCGTTGAACCACTTTCACTGTATTGGAATAATGTATTGAAGGTCCTTTACAAAGATTACAGTACTAATGTCAATTGCATCAGACAAAAACATGGCTGCCAGTGGACAGCATAGCTTAACATTAGACCCTATGGTGAAAATATTTTAGATCATCAAGATAGGCATGTCTCGGAGGCATCTTTGACAGGTGAGAGATACAAACTCAGTATCTTGAGCTGCGTTGGTGTCTGTGGACAGCATAACTTTGGTTCTAGTAGACAGATCATGATAAAATTTTAGTATGAAGTGTCTTGGCACAAGTGTAAACAGATTTTAATTTTCAGTTTTTGGTCCCACCCATTTTAGAAAAAGGGGCCAAAAAGAGGTGAAATTTTGTTTTCACATATTTGTCTATAGAATCTTTTATTATTAATTGGATTTTGATGGGGTTTCTTTCAGTGTGCTCCTGAGAAAATTTCCAATCAGCAGTATCTCAACAGATTTCACGTAACATGTACTGTTCCCGAGATAAATGAGGGCCCAAAAGGATGAATCCAAAAAAAATTTGTATAAATTTTTAGTCAGATTTTGATGCAGTTCTTTTCAATGGATTCCTTATGAAAAATTAACACAACACACAACTAAAATATTAATTTTTCACCAGATTTCAATTGTAATATTTTCCTAAGATCTTCTTGATATAAGCTTTTGATAATATTTCAACTTATTTGGCGTAGCTATTGTGTCCGAGCTGTAAGGGGTCAAATAGCCAAAACTGAAAATTTACAGATAACCTAAAATTTTTAGTTTTTATTGTATTTGGATGGGATTTTTTTTCTTTGGATTCCTCTTGATATAAGCTTTTGGTAGTAATCAACGGATTTGGCGTAGCTCTTACGGTTTCCGATCTATAAGGGTTCAAAGGGGGCCAAAACTGCAAAATTGCAGATTAACTAAAATTTTTATTTTTCATTGGATTTTGATGGGAATTTTTTCATTGGACTCCTCTTGATATAAGCTTTCAGTGGTATGCCAATGGATTTGGCGTAGCTCTTACTGTTTCCGAGCTATAAGGGGTCAAAGAGGAATCATAAGGAGTCTATAAGGGCTAATTTTTATTTCCCTTAGTTTGTGTCCAGCTAATTACTGGGTCTATCTCCTTATTGTTTCCATCTAATTATTGTGTCAAGCTCTTTAGTATACCATAGTGATCCTCATATGACCATGGCCATGACCATTGACCTTTAAGTCAAATAACTTCATTTTTGTCAAAAACTAATTCAATACTGTAGCTTTAGTTGCTCAATATCCTACCAAACCACACAACAACCTATTATGAAAGAGATAATAACTCGAACCATATTTTTTCTATTTTTATTACCCAAATACAGAACTCAAAAGATTTTGATAACATACAAAGTGTTGGTGATATTATGCTAAATTTCTACGATGAATATGAAAGGTGAAATATAAATCTTTAACAAGTGTAGATATGAAACTTTCACTAACAACTAACATCTGCTAATTCAATAAATAATCTCGTATAACGTGAGGATATGTATAACTACATGTATGGATTTTTCACATATCTAATCTAAATAAATAAACCTTTACTACAAATTCAAAACCAAAACAAAGTCAGATCTTGTTTAAAATGAATATCCCATTGCCATTTGTATATTCAAAATGTACTATAAAACTGCCTAACTAACAATCTGGTTAAGTAAAAGTGTAGCACTCATATGTATACTAATAAAGTATACCGAATATTAGTTATAACATGTATAACACATTAACAATATGTGAAAATAAATTTCGTACAACACAACTTTATTTTTTATCAAATGAAACAAATTTTCATTAAAATTACTATTATTTTCAAAGACAAAAATAAAAACAACAAAAAACAAAACAAATAAAAATGAATTTTTCTGTGCTGAGGTATTTTAAGGTTAAAATGATACATAATACGACAGCAGTACTGTGGACAAAGAATGTTGAATAAATGTAAATAAAAGTGGATAAATTTGCTGACTACCTGAATAAGAGAAACCCACAGGAGTAATCATGTCAGAATCTGATTACAAATGAAAATTAATGATACCAAGAAAACTTGATTATTTTTAGTCTCTTACTGGCTCCCCTCATCTGCAAAATTACCAGAACCATGCAAGATCCATTGTCAATCTATCAGAGACCTATGACTGTAGGAATCCAAAAAAATGGCTGGCATTTAAAGCTGATCAAGGCACTGAGTTTTAAGACACTTATGACTTTTACATCAATGTACCCAACTGAAACTGGAGCTGTCAACAAAGCCACACTAATACCATTTTCTCATTTAAGTTATTGAAAGTTTTCAGGCTAAATTAAAACAGTTTAATGTTTAAGGGGCCCAGCTGATTATGTATCAAGATATCCTGAAAGTTCAGTTTGAATAAGACTTATGATATAGTTTGAGATTTATACATGAGCTGTTTTGGGGTTCTTACACTTCTATATTCAGTGAAAAATCTTATTTTATAAGGTGCAAAAACAGTTTATGTAAACAAGATAACTTGGAAATTGTTTGAATCTTAGTTAAGAATGAGAGTGAGAAATAGCAAATAAGATATTTTTGGCTTGTTGAACCCCTAAAATCAGTTAAATTCATAGCTTTTACAAAATTTGAATGATGAATTTGAAAACACCAGTTGCACCTTGTATTCTGACAAAATTTGAAAAGGATATTTTAAAAAAGGAAAAGAGTCTAAAAAATATTGACAAACAATCTATATATATATATATATATATAAAATATCTGAACTTTGTCACTGGGGAAATAAAAATGATAAGCCAAAATACACAGAACCAATAACAGACATTCTTGGGCAACATTGAACAATGATATTGTCGTGTAATAAAGCTCATCATAACGATGACAACGGAAAATGTACAGTACAAATAAAATAAGATTTCTAGTCACTAAAAACTATCAGAGAAACCATAAATTGGGATGAGATTCTCGTTGACATTTTAAGTGGCAAAACTTCCTGAATGATTTGAAGTATAATTTGTATGGATTTTCTTCAACATGTTAAATGAGAAATGCTGCAATTGTCACAAATATCTTCCACTTATATTGTACTTTCAGACACATTTATAAATATTTCAAAACACATGTTTAAACAACTTGTGTTGTTTTTTTTATTGTATGCAAAAGAAAAAGACGTATTCTGAAAACCTTTGAAAATATCTTACAATAAATGCTTTAAAATCCCCCAACTTCAAACCATCCTGAAATAAACTCTTTAAGTAATTGTTCTATTTATATAAATTTGAAAGTACTCCAACAAAACAAGTTTATTTTCATGTCTAAAATGAATAAAATTTGTTTCAAATATGTAAAAAATAGTAATGGTGGATTACATGATACCCGCCACGTTTCACAAAATTTCGAAGTATCAAGGGGCATAACTCCAGAACCCCTTGGACCTCTGAACCCATATTCGTACTCGACCTGAGTTTTGTGGTGAACAAGGTACATACCAAGTTTGAAGACTGTATGTTATTCCGTTCAAAAGTTATCAAAAGTTATCAGTAGAAAACCTTCGGGGACCAACGGACGGAGGGACACACGACTGAGGGTATCACATAATACCACGCCACTACGTGTAGCGGGGTATAAAAATTCAACAAAATATATGTATCACACTGGATGGAATTAAACTGAAGACTTGAAAACAATATACAAATTCATGGACGGAATGAAATTGAAGATTCAACAAATGTATACAAATACATTGGATGGCATAAAATTCAAAAATTCAACAACAAATTTAAAATCAAGCCAGACAGATTGAAATTCAAGATAAAAATCCACATTATATTAATTATTTACATTTAAAATGTGGCATATAAATTAAATATATTCATAACAATATTTTTCATTCAATTGAGAATGATAGCATTAAGAAAATAAACAATATATAAAATCTGGAATGTAAAAAATATCACAGACAACATACATATATATCACAGCCATATTGGTTTTTTCAGATCTTAAAAATATATAGCATAAGAAGAAAAGATCCATGACATCAATTTTAAACTAACTCTTTCCTATCAGTAAAACATTTTAAGAAAAAGGACAAAAGTCACAAAATATTTTGGTTAGTTGTTGCAAAAATTGATCTTTGGTTAATTTCTAAATACAATGCTGCAATTTAAACAAACAATTTACAAAAAGAACTTAGAAAAGACATTAATTAAAGTCTTTAAAGTTGGCACATATATAATTCATACTGGCACTACATCACAAGCATCTTTCTTGGCACTATAATAAAGCAATCATTTCTGAACAATAGATCAGTGGAGAAAAATACAAATATTTCCAGCCATTTTAGTAAAAATCAGATAATACACTAGAATAACTTGGAAAAAGTAGGCAAGTATAGCAAGTATAAAAGTAATATTTTATTTTAAGTTCTCCTTTATACATTATATAAATATCTTCTATATCTACTTCACTCTCCAACTCCTAACTGTCATAACTAAACAAACAAACAAAATATAAATCAATTTGCAATTTTAGAAACTGAGTTGTGGGTACAGTGATTGAATTGAAAATTTTGGTGTACAAACTATCAATTTCCTTCATGTACTCCCTTGACCAATCAAAATATTTTGGTGTACGCTCTATCAACATTGCATTAGTTTCTGAAATGTGGAATTTATGGATAGGACTAAAAAATTCACAGTACTTATTCAAATGAAACTTGAAAAGAAGATTCTTTGGTTGGAGTGAAACAATAAGTAAATAGAAACTCTGTTTCATATTTTTGAAGATGTCAGATGAACATATCTGATATGATCTTCAAAATGTGCTGTTACTGAAATTTCACTAAGAAATAGTACTTATAAAAACAAATACAGAAATTTTCATGTGCAATCATTACTCAAGATCTAGATCATAAAAATGTTTTCCATCTCATTTAAATCTTCTGTATACAATTTTGAATTTGTAAGAAATTACAAAACACACATCTTCTAAAAAGTCAGTCTTTTTTTTTTGCTGTAGTTCAATGAGTTGATTGTACATTTATTACAAAAGCAGAATAAGATAATTTTGGCACTACACATGTTAAAAATTTAACTGTTAACTGCCTTCTGTGTTTAGATTGTCTTGCTGTTGAGTATTTTCATCATATTCATCATTAGGTTTAGCACCATCCACTTCATCTTCAGCGTTATTGTTTCTTTCTGTGTCATCTTTTTCTACACGATCCATATACAACTCTAGCTCAGCTACACCAAGGTCATTGTCATCCTTCAGCCAACTGATAATAGAAAATAAAACAATAGTTACCACACACAGGATAATTTGTTCTTGGAAAATTATCTACGGAAACCTTATTTTAAAATCTAACATTATCTCCTTTCCAAAACTGCAGAGATATTTTTTGTTTGGTGCGAATGAGTTCAGCTATCTGTAAAATCTGAAAATAAAGGGCTACGCCGAGCGCAGCATGATACGACCGCAGCATGTCCACCACTGAAATTTCAACAAAAGTAGTTTAACACTTTCACGCCTGAATTAATTTTGTAGAATTCCTCATTTTCAAGACTTTGCAAACTTATGCAAATTATATGCAAATGAGCTGACACTTTTCAATGTAACTTTTCCAGCATCTTTATACAGGTATGTGGAAGAATGGGGTTGGGATGGTGGGTGGGAGGGGTGGGNATGCAACTGCACATAAAAAACTATGGACCTACAACTAACATAAGCTTGTTAATTCGCAATAGTTTACAAATTGTTGACGCCGCCGCCGCCGCCGCCGCCGGAAACGCTATCCCTAAGTCTCGCCTCCGCAACTTTTCGTCGCGGGCGAGACAAAAATTGCAATTTCGGCCCCTTTGACCCCATGTAGCTCGGAAACGGTAAGAGCCACGCCAAATCTGTTGCCATATCTCTGAAAGCTAATATCACGAGGAATCCAAAGAAAAAAATCCCACCGAATCTGATGAAAAATAAAGATTTGACATATTTAGAAAAATTGCAATTTTGGCCCCTTTGACCCCTTGTAGCTCAGAAACGGTAAGAGCTACACAAAATCCGTTAACATGCTGCTGAAAGCTTAGATCAAGAAGAATCCAAAGAAAAAAATCCCATTGAAATACGATGAAAAATAAAGATTTGACATATTTAGATAAATTGCATTTTTGGCCCCTTTGACCCCTTGTAGCTTGGAAACGGTAAGACCTACACAAAATCCGTTGGCATACTACTGAAGGCTTAGATCAAGAGGAATCCAAAGAAAAAAATCCCATCAAAATCCAATGAAAAATAAAGATTTGACATATTTAGAAAAATTGCAATGTTGGCCCCTTTGACCCCTCGTAGCTTGGAAACGGTAAGAACAACGCCAAATCTGTTGACATACCACTGAAAGCTTAGATCAAGAGGAATCCAAAGAAAAAAATTCCATCGAAATCCCATGAAAAATAAAAATTCTACATAACCTGCAAATTCACAATTTTGGCCCCATTCGGCCCCTCATAGCTGGGAAAGGACACAAGTTATCATAAATCTAATAGCTGAGCGCCATATTGATTTTTCACAAGGAATCCATTAAAAAAACTGCATCAAAATCGGACTTCAAATAAAAAACTTTACATGCTACATGAAATCCGTTGGCATACTCCAGATAGGAAATTTCCTCAGGAGCACACTGAAAGAAACCCCCATCAAAATCCGATTAATAATAAAGATTCTACAGACAAATATTTGAAAACACCCAATTAAACCCTTTTTGGCCCCTTTTTCAAAAACGGGTAGGGCCACAATGACCAAAACTAAGCCAAGCCTTCCTTTTGTACCAATGAACATTATGTTAAAATTTCATAAGGATTGATCTACTGGAACTAAAGTTATTGACCAAAAACTAAAGTGTCTACAGACGACGACAACGACGACGACGATGACGACGACGACAGCGCCATACCATTATACGACCGCAAAAATTACTACTCAAGACTTACTAACTTTATTGGTAAATTGTGCGTCAGTAGGTGATTCAGATAAACATATCAAAAGGAAAATTTACAGTCGGCAACCAACTTTAGTTTCAATGAATTTTGGTACAAATATTATGTCCATTCTTTTTCAGTTTGTGGCAAAATTTGAAGCTTCAGTCCGAACTCTGATTCAAGATTCTTTTTTTACTTAGGCCACACCAATCTAATTTCTTGTTCTTCAGACTTTTGGGCCTAAAAATTTGGGGCAAGGGAGCGATAAGAAAATATGTTTATTTTTATTTTGAAAATCCGTTATTTTGAGACGAGTACCAAAACACAGAGGCGAGCGGGTACTTTATTATTTTTTTAATTTAGTTTTTTTAAAAACATATAAAAGATTTAATTGAATAAGTTTGCATTGTAAGTATGACACATAAAGCTATTCTGCCTCGATTATATTTTGAAAAATATATTTGGAACCTTTATTTTCATTTTCATTTTCTTTTTATCAATTTGGTGTATAATTGAATAAAAATTTTTGTGCTTTTATGAATATTCATACATATATTTTCCAATTACGGAGAACAATCATGACCTCAAATTACTGCAAATTGAAATCAAAAGTGAGATCAACTCAAGCAAGAAGATAGACAGCATTCTCTCATCATCACGATAGTACTTATTGAGAAAATGACAAAAATTCTGAATTCTTAGTCATTTGACAAATTATATCAGTCCAGATAAAATGAAAATATTTGCAAGACCGACAAAAATTAAATATTGTTTAGAGGCTCAGCAAGTAACAAAAAAATCAGAAATTTATATCTAGAACTTAAAGGTAACACCAAAAACAATCTTCAGGGTAATCAATGTATGAGGGCATGGGATATTGTAGATTTCAAACTATATGCATGCATTTTGTCGATGGGCAAGCACCTAAGTACTGGAATAGACATAACTCCAAGGACTTCCAGTCTATCATGCAGAGGCATAAACCCAGATTATAACAATTGCTACAAGGTTTGGCACAAAGGTCAATTGAAATCTTGGTTAAATTTAACAATCAGACCGACATGATCTGGAGAAATTTTTATATCAAATATTGGCAACAACAGTGAGGATTATAGTGCAAACACTACCTAATTTGCATATACATCTATGCAGAACAACCAAGATGATGAAAGTAAATAGCTCTTATACAAGTAAAAGACAGACTGTACCCTGCATCAACTTAACTCTTCCTGTCTACAACCCTGCCTATGACAAAGAAAACATTTCCATTATTTTGAGTCTCGTGTGAATTTTAAAATAATTGTCATGATATCACATATCCTGGACATACAAAATAATACACTTCGTGACATATCCTAGCTGAATCCTGGACATATTCAGAATGCTGATCATAATCAGCATACATGCCAAGCACCAGACCACCTGCTGTGATCAGTATATGTGATGATTACAGGTGCAATAAATTTTCGTGCTTCCAGCTTCCATTCATAAAACTTGTCTATGAAAATGTAAGATTTATCATGAAAATAGCAATGTGCTCCGTTTTATTTTTTGAAAATTCAGTTCATTAAGGCGTCATGGCACAAAGTCAAAGTGGAAGGTATCATAGCACAATGTGGAAATAACATACCATTTTTTCAAAATTTCAAAGCTGACAGGCAATGATTTACATAGTAATCCTCGTGACACATTCTTGTAAGTTGCATAACCTTACCTCGCTGCACGATTGAAAAAAGTTGTTGATCTTTGGGTGTCAAAAATCTTTGTGGAATGTTTACTGCTTAAAACATTAACTTTTGAATATGTAGGCATTTATCATGAAATATATTACAAAATGTATCAATTTAAAGCAGTATGTCAGCAAACATAATCAGATTTTTCTGAACAGGAAGCGAGAAACTAATTTTAAAATTCATTTCGGAAAGGAATAGGGCGGAATGCTTGAAAAAAAAAAACGTTATTTTTATTTCACTTTTGAAAAAGTACGTGCCGGCGGGTCCTACAAAGAAGAAGAAATTATATTGGTGTGGCCTTAGTACTGGGATGATCATATCTTTTATCTGTCTACCTTTCAATAGCAGTTGCTACCAGACACTACTGCAATGGAAGGGGAGGTTTGGCATGCCATAAAACTGGTTTAACCAACCATTTCTTTTGAAAATGCCTTTACCAAGTCAGAACCATTGCGGTCGACAATTTTCCCAGTTATTTCCATCTGATTTGTCTTTTGGTCTCATGGACTTTTGCTCTTGACAACTCTGTTTGTTACTACCCCCATTTTCACATAACTAAATTGAGATGAAGAAAATGTGTACCTTCCACATGGAAATATATATCTGACTGTATCATTCTCTGATTCTTTGACAGATACTTTCTCTAGGAACCAATCACTACTGGGGTCATTTCCATGGTGACCAATTATTAAAGCTTCTAATCTACCAAGATCAACTGCCTCTATGATAAAGGTATCAATCTGAAACAGAAAATGTTGAATATACATACAAATTTACCATCATCAGAGCATAAAATGCAGGTTTTGTAATTTAGTTTTTTTTTCTGTTGTATTTTTTTTTTCATATCTTGAATAATTTACAACAGACTGTCCGGCTCCAGCAGGGGGAAGCCAACTGCAGTGGTAAGAATTCGAGGAAGGGTGTCCAACTTGGATAGACTTGAGAAAAAACTACAAATTTAAAGTACTGCTAAACATTTTTTTTTTGTTTTAATTTGTTCACTGTTTCTGAAACGTATTTTAAACCTTGTTAAATGTATTTCTATCGCAAGTAATTTCTATAAATAGAATGCTGCCATCATTGAACTGTGACATAAGATGAAACACTATTTTTGTACACTCAGTCTGGCAACAGAACATTATTTTCTATATTATGATGTTAAAATTTGATATCATCAATCTGTACCTCAGGCAAGAATTTTCACATTGTACCTTGTCCTGATGATGCCTGTTTAGGGTGAAACATGTCGACGAATAAAGTTTATGCAGATTATAAAACACTTTCCAGGCGGATGATGCCTTTTGCCATTGTGGACCCTGTGGTTACTTTTATGTCCCTCATGGTATCCCATACATTGGAAAATGAAGCTTAGCAGGCATGACAGACAGAAGGGTACTGTAGCTAAACAAACCCAAAAGGGTTGAGAATCTAAACTGCTGGAGTTACATGTCCCTATTTAGTACCCATGGAAAGCCAAAAGCCGCAAAAAGTGAGATTTGAGTGAGGGGTGGGCTGTCATAGACCCCCAATTCATCAAGACCTGCAGCAGAAATGTCAAGTTCTTGGCTTTTTTGTTTAAAGGAAAGGTCTAAAAATGTGCCAGACACTAAGAAAATTTTTTTTTTAATTTTGGGAATTTTTTACACCAAGTTGTAAGCAAAAATCGCAAAAATGGGTATTTAAGCCACTAATTAAGGGTCTATTAAACTCTGACTCTCCTGTTATAGATCGAAGGCTTTTCATGTCTTTTATGCACAATAGCACTCTATATGTATGCACAATATAGCTTGCCTAACTCATTTTAGCAGGTTTCCATGACAACTAGAATGTCAAAAAATTACAAATATTGCCGTTTTTCAGCAGGGGTACCAAGTGCATATTTTAATTTTTTTTTGCTAATAATAAATTTTGCAACTATCCAATTTACAATTAAATGACAATGACCATAGTACATTTTCCATTTCTTGTTTAGATTAACACTAAAACCGTTAGATTTTAGCTGTACTGTTGTCCTTCACCTGCATACTTACTATTTGAACAAAATATAAAAACTAAAGAAGTAAGAATTGAGACCAGTAAAGGAATTGGAAAACAAAACGTGAGGAAGAAAGGAATAGAATAGTTTTAGTTAGGAAGAAATAAGACTTCTTACAACTTTGTATTACTTCCTGGTTTACTGTAAAAAGCCATGTATTATCCGCATTTGTGTATAATCCTCAGGCCCTTTTTTTACCCTAAAATCCAGGGAAAAAACTTTAGTACTCTGGGACCTTAACCAACGAAGTCTACGTGGAGATGGGTATGATCCTAGTTATTTTGTACCTGTAAATCGGTATTTTCATAGTTTATCAACTGCACAAGGCTTTAATTACTATATCTGAAGCCTTTTCTGCAAGTATGTAATGATAAATAGGCTCAAACATGACAAAAATTGAAGAAAAATAACATTGTTTCATCAATCAGGAAGTTCAAGTATGATGGAAAAATCGGAACAGGTTCACTGCGGACTGTCATATCCGTGTTTATTTTACATTTAGTTTGATGTTTGTAAGTCTTTCATTCACTGTAAATTGTTTTGGAATGTAAAAATAAGCCACTTAATCCTATAATTTTGCATCTTTAGCATGTTATATGTTGTCAGAGGCAATATGGTATAAATAGCTCATTGTCACAAAATTAACACTTTACCTATCACGTGGTTTGTTGACAGTAATGGCAGCTACTAAAAATATTCGTGTTCTGACATCAAAATAGCATTTGTTGGAGGAAAGACCAATTTTTTTACAAATGTAAGGCACTTTGCAATTCAAACCAACATATTTAATTAGATCCACAATGTTAAGAACAGTCTGTTTGGTTTGAACAGGGACTAACAATCGATCTTTGGGGAACTCGGCCAAATCCTCAAGTCATATAGGGCTGTTTAATCCACACCCCAAACCCCTAAACCCTTTTTAGGCTAAAAATGTGTGGATAATACATGCCTTTTTACGGTGACCTACTTTTTCCATGTTTTGTTTTCTATTTCTTTACTGGTCTCGCTTCTTGAATGAAATGTCACTGAAAATTGTCTGGTTGATCAATTGTTTCGTCTTGTTGTCAAATAGTACATATACTGATGAAGGCCAGTGGTGAAACCAAAATTTCAAAGCAGTTTTAGCCTTTATTTTGATTAATCCTACCAAGTGCAGGAATATATTATATAACATAAATCAACTTACTTGACCTCTCTGGAACTTCTGTCTATTTTCTCTATTATGTACTAAGTATCTTTTCCCACTATCACCCAGCGTACCAAACATATTGATGTGTATAAGTTCATTTGTTTCTGCGTAATCTTCATCTCCTGTTTCTACTTCAATCAAGTACTGGTTCACTGTAATGTATAATGGAACCAGTCAAAAATGTACATGGAACAAATGTTGTTTCAAAACATCTATGGATTCTTTATAACAGTATGTATTATTTAAATTCATTTGTAACTATACATTTACTTGAATATAAATTATCAAATCAACAGAATTGGTAATAGAAAAAACAATGAGTTCAAACATATTTTAACTGTTATGAAATGAAGTAAAAAAAATATACTAAAGTCAGTATCTAAATAGGACTATACAAAAAAGCCTATACTAAAACGGCAGCCTACAATATATGATACTGGTATAAACGTAACAAACATCTCACTTTAAATCTAATATTTATACAAGGTCTACATTTTTGATAAAGCCCTAATATTACACTGTTATAGTCAACAAGCATCAATGCTAATTATTTGAATTTTTCTCTTATTATGTATTTCTTTCTACATGATATAATACAACAAACACTATACATGAAAATTATATTTTTTTTAAATGGAACCATACAAAAAAATGTTACATGCCAAAGCAGTTTCTCTGACAATGGAAAATATGATTTTTTCAATACATTGTACTGCTGTTGTTTTGGGAATGAAAAGTACGATAAACAAGAGTGGAATGCATTTTTTGTACAGAACTGTAATTTTCATTTCATTACCAAAATATATATTCTTAATCAAATAGTTGTCCATGCCTGTGTTTAAACACAATTAATTTTTGTATTGGCATCTTACAATAACAAGTGAAGACCCTAAAAGATGTCCCTGCTGGCCTCTAAATTGATGTGAAATCTAAGTGAACTAATCAGAAAAGTGAACACGCTCACTAGACCGTGAAATTGAGGTCATGGACAAAAGTCACCTGCCAGACTGACATGTACTACCCAAGACCAACCTACATACCTAATATTATCAACCTACCACTTCT
>MJUU01059080.1:44225-67623 GCA_002080025.1 Modiolus philippinarum | reverse complement strand
GGATACCTTTTTTGGAAGGGACCATCTAAGGACCATTGTGACTAAGTTTGGTTATAATTGGACTGGTAGTTTCTGAGAAGATCTTTAAATGTGTTTACCCATGGGGTCCGATGTTAAAACTATGTTCCCAGCTGGCGGCCATCTTGGATTAGGTACGGACCTGCCTGATACTTTTTTCGGAAGGGACCATCTAAGGACTATTGTGACTAAGTTTGGTTATAATTGGACTGGTTTCTGAGTTTCTGAGAAAGTAGTTTCTGAGAAGAAGATCTTTGAATGTCTTTTCCATAGGGTCCAATGTTAAATTTATGTTCCCTGCTGGCGGCCATCTTGGATTAGGTTGGATACCTTTTTTGGAAGGGACCATCTAAGGACCATTGAGGCTAAGTTTGGTTATAATTGGACTGGTAGTTTCTGAGAAGAAGATCTTTGAATGTCTTTTCCATAGGGTGCAATGTTAAAACTATGTTCCCTACTGGCGGCCATCTTGGATGAGGTACGGACTTGCTGCATACCTTTTTTGGAAGGGACCATCTAAGGACCATTGTGACTAAGTTTGGTTATAATTGGACAGGTAGTTTCTGAGAAGAGATCTTTGAATGTCTTTTCCATAGGGTCCAATGTTAAAACTATGTTCCCCGCTGGCGGCTATCTTGGATTAGGTACGGACTTGCTGCATACCTTTTTTGGAAGGGACCATCTAAGGACCATTGTGACTAAGTTTGGTTATAATTGGACTGGTAGTTTCTGAGAAGGAGATCTCTGAATGTCTTTTCCATAGGGTCCAATGTTAAAACTATGTTCCCCGCTGGCGGCCATCTTTGATCAGGTACGGACCTGCTGGATACCTTTTTTGGAAGGGACCATCTAAGGACCATTGTGACTAAGTTTGGTTATAATTGGACTGGTAGTTTCGAGAAGAAGATCTTTGAATGTGTTTCCCCATAGGGTCCAATTTTAAAACTATGTTCCCCGCTGGCCGCCATCTTGGATGAGGTACAGACCTGCCGGATACCTTTTTTAAAGGGGACCACCGAAGGACTACTGTGACCAAATTTGGTCCCAATTGGCCAAGTGGTTTCAGAGGAGAAGATCTTTGAATGAAAAGTTTACGCCGGACAGACGGACTCCGGAGGCTGGACGCCAAGTGATGGCAAAAGCTCACCCTGGCATAGCCAGGTGAGCTAAAAATTGATCGAAATCCGATGAATAATAAAGATTTCAAATATTTTGAAAAATTACAATTTTGGCCCCTTTGACTCCTTGTAGCTCGAAAACGGTTATAGCTATGCAAAATCCACTGACATACTACCGACAGCTTACATCAAGAGGAATCCAAAGAAAAAAATCCTATTGAAATCCGATGAAAAATAAAGATTTCACATATTTTGAAAATTTGCAATTTTGGCCCCTTTGACCCCTTGTAGCACGGAAACGGTAAGAGCTACAAAAAATCCATTGACATTACACTGAAAGCTTATATCAAGAGGAATTCAAAGAAAAAAATCCCATCAAAATCTGATGAAAAATAAAAATTTTAGGTTATCTGTAAATTTACGATTTTGGCCCCCTTCGGCCCCTCATAGCTCAGAAACGGTTAGAGCTACACCAAATCCACTGACATATTACTGAAAGCTTACATCAAAAGGAATCCAAAGAAAAAAATCCCATCAAAATCCAATGAAAAAGAAAAATTTTCATGTAATCTGCATGTTTGCAATTTTTGCCCCGTTTGGCCCCTCATAACTCGGAAAGAAAACAAATTATCAAATATCTGATGCTGCAGCGCCTATTTATTTTTCATAAGGAATCAATTGCAAAAAATGGCATCAAAATCGGAGTAAAAATAAAAAAATAAAGTTTTTAAAATTCGCCCCTTTTGGACCCCATTTATCTCATGAACAGTACATGCGACGTGAAATCCGTTGACATATTACTGATTGGAAATTACCTCAGGAGCACACTGAAAGAAACCCCTTCAAAATCCAATAATTAATAAAAATTCTACAGCTAAATAGGTGAAAACACCCAATTTTGCCCTTTTTGGCCCCTATTTTAAAAATGGGAGGGGCCATAATAACCAAAACTGATCCAAACCTTCCTTTTGTGCCAAGGAACATTGTGTTAAAATTTCATAAGGATTGATCAACTTGAACTTGAGTTTTTGGCCAAAACTTAAAGTGTGAACAGACAACGACGCCGACGACAACGACGACGACAGCGCTATACCATTATACGACCACAAAATTTTTTGCGGTCATATAAAAATCGAATCTATAGCATCATTAGCATGATTTTGAAACTCGAGGTAACCTCAAGTGGTAACTTGTATGTCAAGGTCAAGGTTAGTTCAAATATTCTGTTACCAATAAAGGGGTCTTTTAAAAAAGGAAAACATGTGTAAAATATGATAGATTGATTACTTAACAGTTAAACATATTCTTTTGTTGCTGGTAAAATATAGACAGACAAAACAAAAAAAAAACAAAACAAAACAAAACAAATGCCCCGACATCAATTCATGAGAGCATAAGAAGAACAAGAAATATATAATTCAGTTTCTTTTTGAACACTGCAAATCTGTGTAGAGGATACAAATCTATTTATAATTATTTGTAAAAAAAAAAAAACAGGCATTAGGTTCAATTCAACTAAAATATTCTACAGAATGACAAAATAAATTCACCCTAACTTGGTGATGTATGTTAAATGAGGACTTCTGCTGTATCTCAAAGTTAGGATTTGCACTCAGATCACCTCAAACCAAAGACTGAAATTGTAATTGTAGCTGCTTAGAAAAAAGTGGAAAACACCATTTCTTATTTTTTATAAATGTAAAAAGAAGCTAAGTGCAATTTAAAAATGTAAATCCTTTCATTAATTCATTATACCTGGCCAAACATGATGCTGATGGTGGGCTGGTATTTCTACAGATAAATCACTTCCTGGTTCAGATAAGGTCAAATTCTTGTTGACTTGGAATTCCATTGTATTTTTCCTATACAGATCTTCAAGTGTAATCTACAACAAAATTGAAAACAAATCAGTTTGAAGTTTTGTAATATTATATATATTATCAAGAGTATATGACCAATTATTACAACTTTAAAGTTGTAAAACTCTTTAAAGGCAAGAGTGAAGCAAGAGAAATATTTTAAGCCTTTAAAATATCTTAAACTGGCCATATATGCTTAATAATTTTTGGACAAATTTGTGTATGCATAAAACGTCCATTTTTCATTTTTTTTTTCAATGCATTGACCATGTTCTCTGTACACACTATTTTGTTTGTATCAAAAGATGACAATAGGCATGGCTTCATTATAAATACTATGAATGTTCGATGTATTTCATTATTATAAACAAGTTGAATGCAGAATAACAGAATAAAATAAATGTTTAGATTTACCAAATTAAGCTACCTGACTATTAAGTCACCAGTAAGTATCTACTAATTTCAAAGTGTAGATCTACTTAGCCTATCTGTCTATCGTAAATCTAAAAATGAGGAACTTCCTGTATACCTACCTATCTGTAAAATACTATGACATTGATTCATGACTTTCATAAACATGAAGTACTATATACTGTTTACATTTGGTAAAGACTTATAAATGTGGTTTTAAAGAATCTGACAACTATTGATATTACATACCTTCTCCACGCTCCATTCTGCTCCAGGGCTAAGGTCTGTATGTTCAAGTCGAATTTTACGTATTTCACCAAGTTCTTCCAATTCAATTTTGACCTGTAACATATCGAAAAATACAGAACAAAATTTTACGTCTTTCTTTTGACTTATAGGTTAGGCCGTGAACTAAATCAATGAATCAAGTGCTGGCAAAGTCAGAAACAGTACTTGAAACAATAAAACCACCTATTTCTGTGATGTGATTGTCCACATTTGAATAAAGTTACACTTATGTGAGATGTAAAAGTATCAGGTAAATTTTGAGACCACAAACAAAAATTTTGTTTGCAAATAGATTTTTGGTCTTTTCTTTAATTTCCTCTCTTTTTTTTAATGATACTTATAATTACCTTGAATGTTTCTATACTGCCAGCTTGGAATTGTCCATGACCAGGTTCACCTAATGGTAATTGTCCGGAGTTACTAGCATCTCCAAATACAGTCAGATAGACTTGGTCATTAAAACCTCTAGATTGTCCACTTGTTATTACAGTAACACAAAAATCTCCATCTGTAATATAATTAAATTGGTAATCAGTTTATTATTTATTAACTGTTATTTCATTTCTGAATATTGAGATGTTAAATGTATATAATAGTGAATGGTGAGGAAAATTTCTTCTTTTATGTATATTTTGTACTAAAGCAAAACAGCATAAAAGAATAAGAATAATCAGTGGAAACATGGCAGGTGTCAGACTGGCATGTACCACATAAGTGTAACAATAGACCAAATATGGTAGTACCCTTGGGTGTTACAGTTACGGAAGAAGTACATGTAAGTATTGGTGTAAAAAAATTACAATATCGATGTAACATGAAATTGAGGTAAAAGTTGGACTGGCATGCACCTAGCCTAGATGTAACAATAGACAAAATATTGTCAGCCTATTCTTTTCAGATGTTAATAAAGTTTGAAAGTTTGAAGATTTTCTGCAATTTCATTCACAAGCTACTGGTCCCAAACCACCAAACTTGTATAAGGTTTGTAGCATTTAACTTGCAAACCAAAATTGAAGACAGTATGTTATTTCTTTCAATAGTTGTCAGTTAGAAACCATCTAGGACAAAGGAGCAGATGGACATATGATTACATAATACCTTGCAACTTTCTGAAGCTGGCTGTAAAAACTTTACAAAGCCGACCTCATTGCACTTTAATACATATTTTTCTCACTTTAAGCAACTTATATCACAAGCAAGACAAAAATGTCTTTCTGTATTCTAGTATGCTTACCTTCAGGTTCTTCAGCTTGTGTTTCTTGTGGCTCTGGAGATACATTTTTATCTTTTGGTTCTGGACTTTTAACTGGGGTTGGACTTCTTTTAGATTCTTGGCCTTCAGCAGGTTCATCTGACTGCTTTTCTTCTGTTCTTGGTGTAGGCTCCGGTGATATCACTACTGGAGTTTCCTCTTGTTTTGGTGAAGGTGATCTGACAGATTCAGGTACTGGTACGGGGGTTTTCACTTGAGGCTCTGGTGTTTGGGTTTTAGTGGTTGGCTCTGGTTCAGGTGTTTTTTGTTTTGGCTCTGGGGATTGTGTTTTAACATCTGGCTCTGGTGTTTTTTGCTTTGCTTCTGGTGTAGGAGACCTTATCTGAGGTTCTGGAGTTGGTGATTTCATTTTTGGCTCTGGTGTCGGTGATCTTTTTGTTGGTTCTGGTGTAGGTGATTTTACTTTGGGATCTGGAGATGATGACTTTATTTGTGGTTTTGGTGAAAGTGTTTTTGGCTCTGGTGTTTGTGACTTTGTCTGAGGCTCTGGAGTAGGTGTCTTTACTTTTGATTCTGGTACTGGTTCAGCAGACTTTGGAGTAGATACATCACCTGATGTTTTGTCTTCAGCAACTGAAATAGAAATGATGATTTCTTGTTAACAAAACTATTTCTTATAGATTGCATCAATAATATTGCTGATAAATAAGTTAAAATTTTCTTTGTTTAATATGACATTTTTTCATATTTTATTGCAACAAGAAGCCTTCATAATTACAAAGTCTAAGAAAACAATAATATCAAATACCTAAAGACTTGTAGAGTAAGTGAAAATGTTTGTAACAAACATTTATTAAATTTTAATCATTATTTCCTGTCAATCAAAGGGTGTTGAAACTAATGAGACTTATTTAAAACTTTTTCCACATGAATGACAAATAATCCAAAGAAATTAACTGATAGGTTTGAAGTTTTATAAGTCAAGTCAACTGGAATCTTGACTCTGACACAGAACCTTTAAAAAATTTTTTCAACCCTACTTCTCAGAGATTTCCATCAGAGTTAAAGACATCAAGAAAATTATAACATTTTTTAAAAACTGAGTCAATCAATTGAGGCACTATTGAATATATTTATATTTACCTGGAGAGGGAATCTTGGGTTTCACTTTAGATGAAGGAGTTCTGTCCCTTAATCTATAAGTTTCACTGCCTGGTCTCTTGGGATATAGAATCCTTTCTATTTTGCCATCACCTTCCTCTTTAGATAGCCATCTAACAAGAAGAGAAAATGTCATTTTAAGCATATTTAAGAGGGGATATATTTGTTTTAATCTTATCATATCATTAAACATCTGGTTCCAAACTAATTAAACTTTCGACTGATATACAAGCTCTGCTTATCTACATACATTTCTATTTGGATAAATAACGTACCTACCCTTAACCCACCATCCTTTCTATGGAGAATTCAAAAGCATACAAGGAACTTTTAATAAAAATAACAGATTATAATTTTTAAAAACACATTTATCAAAGCATTTCTAATGTTAAAACCAACACATTTATCAAAGCATTTCTAATGTTAAACCACACAGGCCATGACAGAATGATATACAACAGTACTGTTGGAAAATTCAAAATTACTTTGTTTTATTAGTGGACAAAAGCAATTCTTTATTATCTTTATTTTCAATAGATGTTACTATAGAGCTATACAAGAGCATCATTTCAAATCACACCTTCAGATTACTTAAATGATCTAAATTGGTTAAACAATCTGATCTAGTAGACCATCTAGGTAAACAAATGGACAAAAATTATATAAGAAATCTTACTGATTACATGGAAATAAGACCTCTTCTGTCGCATTTTCTGATTCTGAAATTACCACCTTCTGTAGGTACCATCCAGAACCTGAAAAAAATGAAGAACTAAGAAGTGTTTTAAAAGTTGCAAATTGGAGGTATTCATCTAACAATTTTTTCATATCTATCTTCACTAACACCATAGTCGCCAACTCCTGACAATGAAAAATCATGTCATGACATACATGACATGATAATGGTGCATTACATGATACCGTGCCATGTTTAACAAATGTTTCAAAGTTTAAAGACGCATAACTCCAGATCCCTGTGTACGTCTGAAGCCATAACTAGACATCAGAGAGATGGCAGCCATCTCTGTGGGCCCCGCTGTATAATATGTGCAAATTTAAGTGTGTGTGGACACAATACAGGTGTGGACACAGTACAAGTGTGGACACTTCACAAGTATGGACACCATCATATTATCAAGATATCAACAGAATGTAAGCAATAATCTGACCTTGAAGATAAAGATCAAGGTCAAGGTCACCAATCATGGTTCATGACACATCGTCTTGAAGTGATCTATCTACATGAAAAATATCAAAAGCCTATCTCAAAAGACAAAAAAGATATAGCCAAGACACAACTTGTCAGTACGAAAGCAAAAATCTGCCCTTGATGACAAAGGTCAAGGTCAAAGGTCGCCAATCATTGCTCATGACAAATCGTCTTGAAGTGTTCTATCTACATGCAAAATATCAAAAGCCTATCTCAAAAGACAAAAAAGTTATAGTCCTTACACCACTTGTCATTATAAAAGACAAAATCTGACCTTGACGTCAAAGTTCAAGGTCAAAGGTCACCAATCATTGTTCATGACACATCGTCTTGAAGTGATCTATCTACATGCAAAATATCAAAAGCCTATCTCAAAAGACAAAAAAGTTATAGCCCGGACACAACTTTGT
Source organism: Modiolus philippinarum (assembly GCA_002080025.1). Classification (NCBI taxonomy): domain Eukaryota; kingdom Metazoa; phylum Mollusca; class Bivalvia; order Mytilida; family Modiolidae; genus Modiolus; species Modiolus philippinarum. Next base: position 59,935 of record MJUU01059080.1, on the reverse strand, counting down.
TACGGACGGACGGACAGACGGACGGACGGCCAGAGTGATTACTATAGGGCCTCCACCACATAGTGGCGGGGCCCTAATTATACTTGGCCAGTGTTTTATGGTAAACAACTAACATACTAGAAGAAAGTATGTTATTTCATTCACAAGTTATCAGTTGGAAACCCTAAAATTCACAAAATTTCAAAGTTTCAAGGAGAGTATAACTCCAGAACCCCTTGGAGCTCTGAACCAAAAATCAAACTTGGCCAGAGTTTTGTGATAAACAAGTTACATACCAAGTTTGAAGACAATATATTATTTCATTCACAAGTTATCAGTCAGAAATCCTAAAATTCACAAAATTTCAAAGTTTCAAGGGGCATAACTCCAGAACCCCTTGGACCTCTGAATCAAAAATCAAACCTGGCCCGAGTTTTGTGGTAAACAAGTTACATACCAAGTTTGAAGACCTTTTGTTACTTCATTTAAAAGTTATCAGTCAGATACCCTAAAATTCACAAAATTTAATAGTTTCAAGTGCCATAACTCCAGAGCCCCTTGGACCTCTACACCCCAAAACAAACTTGGCCTGAGTTTTGTTGTAAACAATTTACATACCAAGTTTTAAGACAATATATTATTTCATTCAAAAGTTAATAGTCGGAAACCTTCAGCGGAAGGACAGACGGATGGACGGACCGACACACGACTGAGGGTATCACATAATACAGCTCCACTTCCTGTGGCGGGGTAAAACAAGCGTGTAAAAACGGGTGAGTCATACTTTCCGATTATTGTACAACTTAATATGAAAACCTATATACTACTATAAACTCCAATTGTATTCAACATTTGCCTGCTTTGCTAATTTAGAACAACTTGACTAGGTACACATTCAGAACAATTACAAGTTTGGTTGAATTTACAGGAATGCAAGCCAAAAGGTTAGTAAAGAGTTTCTCAGCCTTGTCCTTGATGACCCCATCAATCAATGAATTTTCTGTAGCTGATAAGGAGGAAATATAGCACTTTATTATTTTTTTTTGGGGGGGGTATAGGAATCATCCAGTGTGTCTCTCTGTACACTTTTTTGTGAGCACAACTTTTCTCCAATCACTGCAATGATTTTGATGAAACTTCACACAAAGAAAGTACTCAAAATAAAATATAAATACTCAAAATAAAATATAAATGTAAAAAAAGGAATATAATTATTTGTTATGGTTTATATAACACAATAACCTTTTTAATACATTGCTTTCTTTTTTCACATTTATCATGCACCATTTGTATCAATCAGCAGTGCTATAGGTTTGTATCACTCAAATGCATAAATGTGTCTGAATGGGTTAATAGGTCTTTTTACAGAGTTAAACTCCATATGCTAGCATATTTAATGGAAACTTAGTCTGTTGCAGCCATTTTCACAAAAAATGAAGATAAATATTTATTGTCAATCTTTAACATTTCATACCCATTTTTTATAACTAATCTTGTGGTAAGATTTTTTTTGTGGAATGTGCTGCAAGTCTAGAATAAGACAGGGTTCACCTCAAATAATAACTTGATCTCACTGTGTTAAAGTTAAATAGATATCTCACCAGTATTAGACACCATCCATCCAAACAAACAAAAAATCAAAAACAGGAATTTTTATTTTGTTAATCTATTCTTTACATCTGTTAAAATCCTACCTAATCCATCTGCATTATGTCCAATGATAACTTTCTGGAGAGCACCTAATGATACAGCTTCCACAACAAATAAATCTTCCTACAATAAAGTAAAAAAAATCTAAATGGCACCAGGGTGAACAAGCCGAGTTGCAACTTCAAATATTATGTGAGCAAGTTAATGTGAAGACCAGAATATTTCTAAAATTGTCTATTTATTTTCTTTCCTACCTGATATCCAAAATTCTAAGAATTCAAGAAGGTCTATTTTCTAGTTTCATGTCTCGACATTTCAATATATAAATCTGTTTTCAGTCACTGTGACCTTCTTTGACCTTGACCTTTGACCTACTTCCTCCAAAATCAATAGGGTTCCTCCCCTCCTGGCATCCAAAAACATATCCAAGTTTCATTTCAATTAGATGTAAACTTTTTGAATTATCATCCGGAAACCAAATTTTCCTGAAATTTTTAGTCTATTTTTGGTCACCATGACCTTGACCTTTGATCTACTTCCCCCAAAATCAATAGGGTTCCTCCCCTCCTAGTACCCAACAACATATCCAAGTTTCATTTCAATTGGATGTAAACTTTTTGAGTTGTCATCCCGAAACCAAATTTTTCTTAAATTTTCAGTCTATTTTCGGTCACTGTGACCTTGACCTTTGACCTACTTTCTCCAAAATCAATAGGGTTCCTCCCCTCCTAGTATCCAACAACATATCAAATGGATGTAAACTTTTTGAGTTATCATCCGGAAACCAAAATTTTCTAAAATTTTCAGTCTATTTTCGGTCACCGTGACCTTGACCTTTGACCTACTTTCTCCAAAATCAGTAGGGTTCCCCCTACTGGTACCCAACAATATATCCAAGTTTCATTTCAATTGGATGTAAACTTTTTGAGTTATCATCCGGAAACCAATGTTTGATGCCCGCCCGCCCGTCCGCACGCACACACGCACGCCCATCCGTCCGCAACACCAAACCAATAGCCGAGTTCAACTTCGTTGCAACTCCGCTAACAAACTACTTTACAAAAAATCTACATCACAATTTATGTAAAATCATCATTGTTAATCAGTTTATTTTGATGACATTAATTTCATATTTATATTATTCTTGAAAATACAATTCATACAGTAGGATGTTAAAATAATTTTATCCTGCATGTGAAATATTGGAAATGATTTTCATTTTTATCTCAATTTTCACCAAGAAAAAATAACCTTATCTTCAATTCAGTATAAAAGAAAATAACATAGAATTTTAAGTCAATCAAGAATTAATATCATTTGTGGCCCTCACACAAGACAGTACCAAGAAAAGAAAATAACAAGAAACATTCATATTGTATACTTTGCTTGTTACACAAACTGAATGATTGTGGATATTCATAAGTTCTGGTATACAAACAATCAATTTTCAACCAGTGATGCTACATTATTATTCTATGAACTGGTCAAATCAATTTTTTGTATGCTCTTACACAACCCAAGAAGTTAAAAAAAATTTGAAACTGCTGAAATGAAATTTCTGACTGAGTTTTCATATCAAGATTATTATTAAAAGTTCAGTCTTAATATGTAGAGAGCACAATGATAAAGTGTGTATTAACAGAAACAATTAGCAGAATGATAAAGTGTGCACTTGACAAAAACAATTAACATATATGTATTAAGAAAACATAAATTAATTTTAACTATAACTTCAACATCAAAATATAATTCAATTTTGAATACCTTTATACATCCATACTGCCTTAACTAGAAACCAAGAGATACTTGTTGTGACATAAACCATGAATGTGTATTGCTCATGTTGTATAAATTATTTCATTGGTTTTATATCAGTCTGGCTGAAGTTGGTGATGAGATTTATAGATCCAACAACAACATAAAGTGCAAGATCCAGAAATCTCTGACATCCAAGCGTAAGATTTCAATATTTCTATGACGAGGCTTGCAGAGTTGGAGAAAATTAAAATCTTACTTGAAAATGTCAGATATTTCTAAATCTTTCAGTTTCAAACATTGGTAATTTTTCTAATATTTATTGCAACGGTCAAGCTAGTGGCAAAAGTTTAATTTCAAAGATATGTATATGCATGGAGGTATAATCATAGAAGGAGTAACAACAGAAAATTATCACTCATTTATAACCTGCAGAGCCCTATAGTAAAGATATGGGATTTATCTAATTAGCATCAATTTGACAACATCCCTTTGGTTGACTATCTGCGATGCCGCAGTTGTGGTGGTCATCTTGGTTATCAAGTAAATCACGTGTTTTATTACCTTGTCTGATAAGTATAGTACACAACAGGGAATCTGGCGCTACATTTCAAAGGTGTCGTTGTTGTTACAGGTACATTCCATTAATTGTTAAAAATTTAATGGTGTAAAAATCTTCGAAATCGGTCCAGATTTCTGCGAATTAGAACATTAAAAAATTGCCGGTAGGCCTTTTTAATTTTTTATGCAGTTCACTTTAAACTAAAAATTCTGTATGTTCCAGTCAAGAGCGGATGTTCAAAAAATGGGCTATAAAAGAGCGTGAAATGCGCATTCACATAATGTTTATAAAGTATTTGCCGGATACTGCCGGAGAGTTGTATTTTGTGTTTGAAATTCGACTATTTTATCGAGATTCCAATTGTGAAACTTTCGGATGCCATTTCGTTAGATTGCCACTATTTCTTACAATATTTAATCTGTTTTATTATAAACAAAACTTATCAGTTATTATCGGTTTATCTTTTTTCAATCTACATTTATTTAATTTTTCAATATGTATACGGCGCCAAAAGTATTTGAGGTCATAACAATTCACATTGGACTATATTCGTCCAAAATTTCGAGGGAGATTTCGTACTACATGTATAACTATCCTTTTTGGGAAGGATTTCAATAAAACTAAAAAAAAACTCATTTCGTTTTATATTTGAATTCCGTTTAAACTCATTTCTGTAAAATGGCACATTCTTGAGTTACATAGTCCCAACTTTAAAATGCACCCGTCTGTTTTGTCCTTTAACACTTTCGCGACGGAATTCATATTTTTTGCGGGATTCTAGGGGCTGCATTAATGTGCACGCGCATGCTGTGTGGCCGGAATTAATTTGACAGGTTCCCGGTGGAAAAATAGCACTTCGATTTACAATGTTTTTACTGTGAGAATACGCGGTATTTTGTGTCAAAAATAAAGCTGTGAAATATCTATACCTCCTTGGTACATCTCGTAAAGTTTTACTGATTAAGGCTATAAAACTCAACAAACGGTGTTCAAGTTCGACGAAGAAAGACTGATTGTGACACACCATGGTGCCGAGAATGTCCGTGATCTATATTCTCTTTCATAGCACACCCTTGGAATAAAAACCGAGATTTTTAATAAGAACTCGTAGGCCATAAGTGAATCAAAGCAACCGGAACGTTTTTTTCAAAGATCACGATTTGTTTCAGAGACCAGTAGTCACCTTGTTTCACGGGGATGAGAAAGGTGACGCCATTTTGTTGTGTCCAAGTAACAGTTGTAAACAACTGAAAGAAAGACAACTCTTATTGATTGTCAGGACGTGTAACCTTTTCAAAAGAGGCCCACATACTATTTATTTAAACTAATATCATATCTATAACAAAAAGTGTTGTGAGTTTTGAGACTTTTCATTAGAATCTTGATCTCCTTTTCATAAAAAAAAAAAATATATCAAAAAAAAAAAAAAAAAAACTAAAATACATGTAGACTATGTCAACTCCTCCAAGATCTGGAGAACAATATTCAAAGGAGAATAATCAGTCACTGTAATCAGTGCCTGTGAATCAGTGTTACTTTTAGAAGCAGTTTTTTTTTCTGCAAACATGTACTGGACTGCAAGAAAATATCATTTCTTTTCATAAAACTACAAGTCGCTCTACTGAGATATGCAGTATAAATATAAACAACTTATCCACTAACTATAGCTGTAACCTACTTGTTACCATTTTACATGCAAATAAATCAGTTCTGTTTGATACTTTGGTGACAAGACACAGTAATTAATCTCTACAGGAATGATGCTTGATGAAAACAACAAGTGAACACATGCTCGACATAACATATTTTTGTAAAAACAAAATAATTAAAAGATGGGTGAAAAAGGGGGGGGGTAGTGTTTTTAGCAAGTCTTCTGATAAAAAAAAAAAAACTTTCCAGGGTAAAATTGTTTTTCAAGTTTTATCCTATCACATTTTTTTATCTGTTTCCCACTTAGCTCTTTTTTTATTTTTATTTAAATTCATTAGGCCAAGTAACTTGGATGAAACAGTGATATGTTTTTTTAAAACATCAAACTTAGACATATTACATCTACTGGAAGGTAAATTTTCGGGAACTACTGCTGTCGAGAAACAAAAAAAAACAAAAAAACAACTAGAACAAAAATTACATGCAAAATGTATCTGTCAATAGGAAAGAACTTTTGTTAACTTACCAATAGAAAATATAGGAAGAATTTAAGTCCAAACTCCTTTTGTCGAATAATAGATTCAATCTGCTTCAGTTTTGATGAGCACAGTCTTTGTATGGTCAACAGTTCAAATTGAAATTTTAACGGAAACAACATGTCCAAATAAAAGTTAACAATTAATGTCAACTTCAAAAAACAAAAGTAATTATATCTCAGTCTACATGTAACAATTTCTTTCTGAATGAAAACGACTGAAACAATCAGGCAAACAGAGATGTTTTCCACATTCCAGGCATCCATATTTTGTTTGTTTTATATTGTCTTGTACTCTATTCTTTTGCCTAAAGTAACAAAGATGACATCTTGCCTTGTTATTGAAAGTAGCTGGTAAGTGACGCTGCACTAGACGCTCTTCGACAACAGCCAATGTAGGCCTTCCCCTACGAATTTCTGCAGTGTACCCTCCAATCAAACCCTTAACAAGGGCAGATGAAAACTGTAAGAATGTCATGTTGGATGGGTGGTTCTGACTAAGAACATATAACTTGAATGCATTAAATTTAACCATTTCCAACAGACTGAAAAATACTTTCTTTGGCCACTTGAGGGTTTTTTAATGGTAACAGTAATACTGTATATATTGATCGGCCTTGTCAACACCTCCCATATTAGCAGTGTAGTCGACTATTGCTTTAAGACAAGGGAATTCCTGATGTACAAACTGACCATCAATATTTACAAGACATTGCACTAACTGTGCACTTTGATCATGTATTGTTGAGAGGACAGACACAGGCTTTTTATCTTTCCATACAACAGCCAACAAAGGACCTTTTTGTCGAAATTGCATATCTCCTCTGACACTTATATTTGTTGGACGTTTTGACATAATGTCCCTCGGCAGACCGTGACGATTAATTCTTACAGTGCCACATGCAGCTGTTCCTAAATTTTCCCAAATGTCGTTCAACAGGTCAGGTGACGTAAAAAAATTATCTGTATAGACATGATACCCTTGACCTGCTAACTGTCCATTTATGATACAGTTTTTTACTACCGAAGTGGCCAAGTTACCTTCTGTGTGAGCAGTTCTCCCGGGGTACACATCTATATACTGGATATAACTAGTGTCAGACTCTGCCAACATCCACATTTTAACACCCCATTTGTGGGGTTTGTTTGGCATATACTGTTTCAACACTGTACGGCCTTTAAAGGGAACCATACACTCATCAATTGTGACATTCCTTTTTGGGATATAATATGAACCAAATTTCCCATTTAAGTGGTTGACTACAGGTTTTATTTTATATAACAGATCATAAAGAGGGTCACAATGACGGGGCTCATTGTGTACATCACTAAAATGAAGATACCTTAAAATTTGAGTATATCTGTCTCTTGGCATTGTTTTAGCAAACACTGTTGATGACATGTAGGTATCTGTTGACCAATAAAGTTTAGTTGTCGGTTTGCGGTTTATGCCCATTAAGTAAGTAAGCCCAAGAAAAGCCCTCATTTCTGGCAAAGTAGGTTTTTGCCATGGCATTTTATTTTCATTTGGTCTGGTAGTAATTTGCTTATCTGCATAGTTTTGAGTTTGGTTAATAATGTTTTCCAAACACTGATCATCAATAAAGAGATTCCAAAAATCTACAGGCTCCTTATCGGCCGACATAACAACAGAAGGACCTGTGTTGCCCCTTGGGGTAAAAATATGTGGAAGACCTCTGTTATGGATATAAAAATTGAGCTCTCCATCCATCAATATTGTCCCCGCCGGGTCCAACCTGTTCATCCTCTGAAACAACAGGTGACAAAGTCATCAAAATCTGGCTCACTGTCGTCACCAATTCCTTCGGCATTTAAGATTTGTCGGAGACTGTCCTCTGCGGCCAAAGCTTCCTCTTGTGCATTTTGCAAATCAGTAAGAGTAAATCCTTCGAATTCTCCGTCAGAAGAATCAGACGACATTTTTAACTAACGAAAAACGGCGACAAGACGAGACTTACCTGCAGATTTATTAAGATTCCACAGCTCACCGTGAATCATCCCAGAAAAAATAAAGCAAACATAAAATGCATATCATATGGATTATAAAATTTACCCTTTTTAATCAAAATTGTAGCACAGACAGCAATATTGACGTTTTTTTGGGACCTGGTATTATATGTGCAACTTTCTCCGCCATTTTGTTTGACCACATGACTTTCACAGGTACATTTCCGGTTCTAATTTTAGTATTTCGTGATTTCCAAGTCACAAAATTAGAATTTCAACATTACTTGACGCGGACTACACGAATATTCTCCGTTTATGCCATTTAGATCAACAGGTGATTTGTAATTAATCGTCAAACACGAGTCACACCTGTACCAGTTTTATGTATCCTCAAGGATACATTCGCCCTGCACACCGTGTATCCTCAAGGATACATTCGCCCTGCGCATCGTGTATCCTCAAGGATAAATGCGCCGCGAAAGGGTTAAAAAGAAAAGTCAGGAGGAGGATAATAGATTCAGAACATGCAATGGATTTTTTTAAGGAAAGGGATAGAAATACTGGTATTTTTTCGGCGGGAGAAGATTTCTAACGTCTGAATTTTATAATGTGTGACCACTCTTTTTTCGTGCAAAAGACGTCCTCAATGCTGCATTACGAACAACTCCTCTTAAAATGCTCAAAGTTCTTTTCAACTTAACTTGCACATGGACAATTAATTACGCATTTGTATGTCTCTCTCTGACTTGCACGATCTATTTATTATTGCCAGTCTGAGACATTATTTAAATTTCACTGTTTCAGTTTTCAGATACCCGATTTCTCCTATTAATCATTATTATACATCTGATACATTTTCCGATCGTAATAATGTTAAGCATTTGAATTTTAATAAAATTTTCTCTTTTGTCTTTTGTATTTACTACTTAAAATTATAGGATACTTGAACTACTAAAAATTTCAACTCTTCGAATCAGTCTCTGTTCGAATCGATCACATGCCGAGTTCTAATTAACATGATAAATTAGCGAGCTATCGTAATACTGGCGGCATCGCAGATGGAACGATTGAAGCCGTGTTGTTGTTACTCCTTCTATGATTATACCTCCATGGTATATGTTATCTGGCTCTTGACAGCTATATATCCTAAAATATCAGCCCGTGAGCCAGAATATGAAGGACAGGGGCGAGTGAGTGTAGCGAACGAGCCCCAAGCTTCATATTCTGACAAGCGGGATGATATTTTACAATACATCAGCTGTCAAAAGCCTGATAACTTTTTTATCATCCTTTATTTTGTATTTTAGATTTTCATTTATTGATTCTCCCAAAGTTGCACGGGAAATTTGACATACAGGTCATTCTTGCCTTTTCAGTAATTTTCAGCTTCAAAAATATTTTTTGTAGTTTTTTAATCATTTTATCGCAAAAGGTTTTGTTACTGGATGAATATTTTGACCGAACTACTCGAAATAATGCCGATTTTGAATGTTGCAGCTACCTTTGGTTGTTACGATATTCTATCGTTCCTTGGAGCTTTCATAACGTCATAATGTGAAAATTTCAAAGCTCTGCAGGATATATCAACGACCCAGTTTCTACAATTTTTCTGACGTCTAGTTTATCTATTTGTGAAATCGTGAATCTGTTTTGAACACATAATCAGAAAGAGCAAATGCATTGTTGTTTATTTTTTCCCATTTGATTTCGTGTGAAAACTTGAATAAAAGTTACTTTGGGAGAATTGCTTGATATATCCAGGTCAAACTCTGATATATTCAGGTCAACATGATATGGCTTTTGCGGAAAGGCTCTGCAGGCTGATATAACCATGGGGAAGGATGATAAGTACTTTTACACCCCAAGCCGACGTCCTGAAAGACTGCCTGCGGTGAAAGAAACACACTCTACACATTGTTGTTAATTGATCGACAGTAGAACACATAGATTGTGTTTGTAGAATAATTGATTGACAGTAGTCATTAGGATATTTTACATTTGATTGGTTGGAATCAAATGTAAAATCATCTAAGGGCAGTGCCAAATTAGTCGTTCTACAGTCTCTCACGGTGTGCTGTCATTCAATTGTCAACAATGTTTCTTTCAGAGTCAGCTTGGGATGTAAAAGTACATCTTGTTGAAATGAAACTTTTGCTACTTGCTTGACCGTTGCAATATATATTGCAAAAGTAAAATTTGTGTATCACAAGACTATAGTCCCCAATGTCTAAGCATTTTACCATGATGTAAATAACCATAATATATTTTCTCAGATGAAATTCTAATCTCACCTTCAGTTGAGACTATACGAATCTAACAACAGTGAAAGGGCAAGATCGAGAAACCTCAGACACCCAAGGGTAAGATTTCAATAGTTCTCTAATGAGGCTTGCCGAGTCAGAGAACCATTGAAATTTTACCTGAGGGTGCCTGAGATTTCTTAATCTTGTAATTCCAAAGGCGTTTGATTATTTTTCTCACATTTATAACAAATCAGGATTTCTCTCCCACCAGTCAGTACATGAGGGTGGAGGGGGCGGGTGGAGTTCAACAGCCCACCCCCACCTAAAAATGGTGTTTTTTTACTTTTTTTTCGTACTAAAGTCGTCCCAGAGAACCGGAAGTGGTGCCGAACCGGCTTTTCTTCGCGCCAGTAGCTAAGCCTGTAACTGCACTTTCATTTCTGAATCTTTGACATAAATAGCNAGATTTGCTCATGACAGAGAAATATATGGAAAGCTGGTAGTGTCAAAATCACTCAATTTCCTTATTTTCCACTGAATTTAGGCACAGTTTCGTTCTGTGGGTGATTGTTCCTAATATTGTGATATGTCTGTTATCCTCAATAATTTTTCTACATTATTCAACCGAAGTTCGAGCATTTTCACCTTCTTTTCTCCAGCGAAATTATCTTTGAAGTTGTCTACCCTCCCTGAAATTTGACAATTTTTTGGAATTTCTGTTCCTGGAGCTCTTTTAACAGCTGTTATTGCTACAAAAGTGGTCTTAAAAACTACTTCATATAACTGCTGTAGACATTTGCCATTAGGCTACAGGACACGCACAAATAGTTTGCAATTTAATTGTATGGAGGGCCATGGTGCACATCAATACAGTCTTAGGTAGTAGAGCGGATATATACGTCACTGGTGGATAAAGTGTTAAAAATGAATCATCTCACCTGATCTCTTTCAAACTTGTCATCATGTGTTTTTGATTTCTTAAGTAAACGGCGTCCTGTACTGCCCAATTCACCATGGATTATAATGTACACCTCTGCATCTGTACCTGAACTTCTCACATCCCCTGTAAGGGTCTTTACTTGATACTGAATAACTGTAAATATAGAGAGGAAGAATTTACATGATGGAACTTTTGAAGCTTAAACTTGGATCACTCTTCAATTCCATACATAAAATATTCATACATGTCAAGCACTTTTTTTCAAATAGTTGCCTAAAAATGAAAATTTCTCCCTCCTTTTTTTAAATTTGGGAATTTTCAAAATAAAATCTGCACTTGACAGCAATGTCAAATATATCAGTGGTTTCTTATTTAGGAAGATGTCTCGTCCAACAATTACTGTAATATTTACAGTTGTCTCTGTACCTGAAACAAGTAAAATCATATAATATGTACAGGGAATCATAAATATTCATCGTATACTATGTTACAACCCTAGATTTCCTACGAGAAGGAATTACCCTGTTACCAAAAGCTATATTTTTTATATAGACTAGGTGGCAGAGTGGTCTAGGGGCTGGACATAGTGCAGGCGGTGTTGTCTTAGATGACAATAAAGCAGGGGTTCAAATCAAGCCAAAGACCTTGCTGGATTTTCTGATGTTTACAGGTTTAAAAAGATGATTTTCATCACTGTTGGCATTCGGAATCATATACTGTGAATTCATTTTTATTCGTGGGGTACCAATTTTCGTGGTTTTCGTGGGTGTCCCCAAACCACGAATTCAAATACTCAACGAAATGTGATTTTCTTGTGCAAGTTTCAAACACAAATGAATGAACATAATGAAGGACCTGATCAAGGAAGGCCATAAACCTTGCACTTGTACCTGAGCCCCAAACTAACTGATATATCCAACAATAAGTAAAGATGCATTCTCTTGAACCATTAATAGCAGCAAAATAAGTTAAAATGCTTTATTTCCAAGTGTTTCCCAATTTAACAAATTAGCGGTAACTGGCTTCCTGTTTTGTTTATCAATTACGCTAAAGTGTTGATTTACAGTTAAGAAGTTTGGACAAGAACCATCTCAATTCAGTTTTTATATCATATTATTAATTAAACTTTTAAAGTCTGCTGAAAAAGACATGTTTATTTTGCAATCAATACAGGTGTCTGTTTATAAATAACGAATGGAGTACAGTTATGTCAGATGGTTACCTAATTACAAAATATCTACACATTACTATGAATTGTTAATTACAGGTGACACTTTAATTACAGGTACAGTTCTGAATTTTTTGTATTTTGTCATCAATACTGATGGTACTGAAGCCATTAATTTTATAATCTTTATTTTATAAATTTAAATTAATTTTTTTTTCTTGGAACAAGTGACAATCCACGAATTTACGTACACTACGAAATGTCATTTTTTCTCTACCCACGAAAATTGGTACCCACGAAATTAAATGAATTCACAGTATTCTACCTTTGCAGCTCACCTTACCATCACATTATCATTCATATTATATAGAGCTGTGAGCAACACCATTATCTATAAATATTTATACCAGTTTTACACTAATCATTCTATTCTGATACAAATATCAATCAAACTTAACTATATCTGTCCCCCGACTGAACAGACTATAAAGACCCATCCCCTCTGAATGTTTAAATAATCTTATTTTAAAAAATAAAAGCACCATGTATCGTTTCAGACTTCTTTTGAAAAGTTGTGAGAGGGGGAAGTTAGGAAAGCATTACCTTTTGGAATGTTGATAGCTGGCCATGCAGCAGGAATTTCTTTCCATCCATCATTGACTTCATCAACTACTACCCAGTCTTTCAATTCATAATTAAATGTATCTTGAGTATCAAGATCTTCAAATTGCAGCTGTAAAATCAAATATGGAATAGTCATAAATCTTTTTTTTAAGTAGATTGATTGATTCAATACACATTCAGTGGTACATCATACACCATATCATCATCTAGTCAATGATATTTGATATACCAGTAATTAAAGAAAGTTTTCATCTTTTGCAAAATTCAAAGTTAAAAATCTGTGTACTTTGAGAGAGATTATGAGATGCAACAAGAGTGACTACATTTTTCATCCACACATGTAAAAAAGACAACATAATGAAGGAGAACTCCAATTAAACCATAATAGAATAAGAATGTAGCACTAACATACTCCTGGTCTATAGAAGTAGTTCTGAGTAAAAGTCTTATTTACATAACACATTCCTGGTCAATCTTGAATAAAATGAGGTATAAAATGATTTTTGACTTCTTTCCTGAAAAATGGCTCTACATAAAAAAATAATGCAAATGTACTGACAGACTAACAATGCCAAATGCTGTCATTTTCAATTCTAAGAACAATACATGCAATTAAAACCACCTAAATGAAGATTACAGTAAGATAATTACATGTATCACATTTCATCAGCATCAAAACACTTATGACAGAACCTTGTCATATATTTTATGACAAGAGTGAAACACAAACCATAAGAGTAATGTACACTTATGCGACCTACCTTCTTAATTAACCATCCTTTACTACTAGTATTATCTTGAAATCCAAGTCTAATTTTATACAGTTCTCCAACATCTTCTGTAAACTTCACCTGTAAAAAAATGCAGAATTTCAAAACATTGTATATGTATACATAATTCCGGACATATGGGATATGGATTTTTTGAGTAGGTGAAACATTGGGAAATCAATGGTAATTGCATTGAAAAGACCCGAGTACAAATTCTTATTCTTTCAAAATTATTTTTAAAAATTAATGTTATGAATTCTCCTCGTTATTTTAAGCATAAAAAAGACTTTATATCGATTTTAACTGTGAAAATAAATTAGATATCAACATAGAAAGTTGACCTATTTCCCATAAGCTTAGATGAAAAATCAAGAAAACAACACCAACCCGAGTGACATCCGGTAAATTTTATCTGCTCTGTGATTGGTCAAATCATCATGATTGTGATGTCATCACGGAATTATGTATAACCTACATCTGTCAAGATTTCATAATATGCATAAAGAATTGTAGCAGAAAAACATGCCTGATAATGAATATACAAACATTCCTCCGGTCATCACAGATTGATGTAAATTATTCTTCAATCTTTTTTTTTTTTTTTTAGTATTATCTTATCAATCATTAAGGGTTGGGATCAAAGTTACAGAGAAAATAAGAAAGGGATAATGGGTTCACTTGATACTGGTTGTGATAAAGTCAGTATCGAAAACAAAATGTCCTCTATTCCATATGTCTTGCACAGAGGGAGGGGTGTAAGACAAGCTACATTCATTTATTCCTGCCAAAATTTTATCATAACAATATGCTCGGCTTAGTCTACATGATTTAAAAAGTATATAATTTAATATAATTAAACATTAAACAGAATATTGAGAGACAAATTTCGTAATACACATCATAAATGCTTAAGTCTTTGGCATGGAAATATCCTGGGACACAGACTCATGCTCCAAGCATTATGACATAAAAAAAAATGGGTCAAAGACTCAAATGGCCGGGTTGCATTTTGGTGCTTCTAGCTATAAAATGTTGATTAATTGGTTCCCTAATGGGTCTGTGTATAGAATATGTTGAAAATATTGATAAAAGATGACTAAGTAAAAAAGTCTGAAAAATTATGAAATAATATTGGAAATAATTCCATAAAGTCAGGGGCACATCTTCAATATATATAGAAACATTCTGTGAAGTTGATGAAAATTGCAGGAGGAGTTGATTTCACAAAAAAGGTACCCTATGTTAAACATTGAATAAAAAGGACTAAGTTCCAAAGTCCGGCAAAATTGGAAAAAATTTCCCAAATATTTCCATAAAGTCAGGTGCACATCTTCAATATATATAGAAACATCCTGTGAAGTTTCAAAGATGTGGGTTGAAAACTGTACGAGGAGTTGATTTCACAAAATAGGTACTCTATGTTAAACATTTTGATAAAAAAAGGACTAAGTTCACAAGTCCGGAAAAATTGGAAAAAATTTCCCAAATATTTCCATAAAGTCTGGTGCACATCTTCAATATATATAGAAACATTCTGTGAAGTTTCAAAGATGTGGGTTGAAAACTGTACGAGGAGTTGATTTCACAAAATAGGTACTCTATGTTAAACATTTTGATAAAAAAAGGACTAAGTTCACAAGTCCGGAAAAATTGGAAAAAATTTCCCAAATATTTCCATAAAGTCAGGTGCACATCTTTAATATATATAGAAACATCCTGTGAAGTTCAAAGATGTGGGTTGAAAACTGTAGGAGGAGTTGATTTCACAAAATAGGTACCCTATGTTAAACTTTTTGTTAAAAAAATGACTAAGTTCCAAAGTCTGGAAAAATTTGAAAAAAATTTCCCAAATATTTCCATAAAGTC
>MJUU01059080.1:2633-12885 GCA_002080025.1 Modiolus philippinarum | reverse complement strand
TACCGTTTTTTGGTGTGTATTAAACGCATTGGTGTATAAAACGCACCCCCTTTCTCAGAGGAAAAGAATCAGAAAAAATCTAGTTCGTGTGTAAAAAACGCACGTAAATTTTCAACAACATGTTCTGTCCAAAAATGTCTAAGAGACGCCGAGAATTACCTTGTGGACTGAATTAAATGGAATACATGATGCTTTATTCACTTATATTTAGAGGAATAACTGTATCTGTATTTATTTACTGGTTTGTTCAAACATTTTGGGAAATTTGCAAACGAAAAACATTGATTTTGTACACACAGGAAGTTTATCTCAAAACGTAATTAAAAGTCAAAGGCGGTTACGGATACGTAAATATTACGGTTTGACTTTGGTAAATTTTTAAGTGATATTCCCTTATTGATCTTCATAATCGGTTTATGCATTAATTAACTTCATTTAAACTATCCCTTTTCATAAATATAATTACATTATGACTTGAAAGTATCGTCTATCCCTGAAACGGTTTCACCTAATCAAAACAAATATGGCGGACACGATCGAGATGAAATTTTGGGCACCGGGAAATCTCTGAATATACATGTTGTATACATAGAAAACAATACACATCTAATCATGTTAACATAAGCAAACTTTGTTATCATCAAACACAGGTTCGTATCTGGATCACAGCAAGGATTTTATACTTATTTCCAATGTCATTTCCGGTCTGAAGTTAAGTTAGACGGTGGTCAGAAAAAAATGGTCTTTTGAAGTTCGCATGTATAAAACGCATCCCCTCTCACTAGGACTTTTCTGGGGGAAAATATGTGCGTGTAATACACACCAAAAAACGGTATAAGTTCTATGTGTTTTGTATTTTAGTGTGTTGGTTAATTTTTCATCCAGCCATTTATGACAAATGCTTCTAGAAAAATTGTTTTATCAAACTAAATAGAACATACACAAATGTTAAAGACAACAAGAGTGGACCCTAATAGATGTCTCGCCCGTCCCTGCTTGTCGCTAAAACAGTCATGTACTACTCAAGAGCATACTACAAGCCAAATATTATTACCATACCGATTACAGTAATTGAGAAACTAATCTAATCAGAAACACTTAACTTTGTTCACTAGACCATGAAATTGAGGTCAAAAGCCATATGGAGGCTGACATGTACTAACCAAGACCAAGCTATGTACCAAATATCACTGACCTATGGCTTGTAGTTATTGAGAAACAGACTTAAGCAAAAAAACTTATCCTGGTCACTAAACCCTGAAATTGAGGTCAAAGTCAAAAGCCATATGGCAGACTGACATGTACTAACCAAGACCAAGCTATATACCAAATATCATTGACCTTTAGCTTGTAGTTATTGAGAAACAGACTTAAGCAAAAAAACTTAACCTTGTCAGTGGACCGTGAAATTGAGGTCAAGGTCAAAAGCCAGATGGCAGACTGACATGTACTAACCAAGACCAAGCTATAAACCAAATATTATTGACCTATAGCTTGTAGTTATTCAGAAACAGACTTAAGCAAAAAAACTTAACCTGGTCACTGGACCGTGAAATTGAGGTCAAGGTCAAAAGCCATATGGCAGACTGACATGTACTAACCAAGACCAAGCTATATACCAAATATCATTGACTTCTAGCTTGTATTTTTTGAGAAATGGACTAAAGCAAAAAAACTCAACCTGGTCACTGGAACGTGAAATATAGGTCAAGGTCACATGATTTTGGCTCCAACAGATAGGGTTCACCATAAGCTACCTATGGACCAAATATAAAGTTCCTACATCAAAGGCTTCTATATAATAACTTGAGTTTACGCCACTGTCGCCGTCGCCGTCATACTTTGCATGGCTATGTCTCGCTTCCCGCAACTTTCGTCGCGGGCGAGACAAAAACTTGAGACTTTATATCTATGACCAAAACATAAAGTCGCCCAAGTTTGCACTCCATGGTAGGTGGGGAGCAAGGGAGTGACCTTGATATAATTTTTTTCAAGAATACCGCTTAAGTGCACGCTAGGGGCCTTCTTGATCTCGCTTGAGGGGGTGAATATTGTTCCCCTCTGATTGAAGACCCTCAGGCGACATCAAGATGTACACAGGAATAAAAGCCCTGTCCTTGATAAACTGGAGTTTTCTATGTATTGTGTGCGTTTTTGTCACATGTACATTCACTTCATATCCTTTCATTTTTCCTATATAATATAATGAACATAAAATATACCTAAAACAGGAAGTGTCCTCCAGGTTCTACCATCACCTTCTCTATCATCTAACCATGATCTACAGGGCAGTATGTATTCTTTACCAGGATCATCCTTGTCTGTTATTACAACTTTGTCAATATAAATTCCAGCACCATGTCCTTTTCTGTCATGTCCTATCTCAATATGTGTCAAGGCTTCTAAAGACACAGCCTCTATTTCAAATTTGTCTACTTGTCCTCGTTGGAATTTTAGTTTGTTATTTTTAGAATGATACAGTAATCTTTTGCCTGTATCTCCTATAGAACCGAACAAATTTATAAATAGACTGGCATCTGTTTCAGCTCCCCAATTGTTTCCTGTGTATACACTCACTTCATATGTTTTCACTACAAACATAATAATATTGCTTACTCAAGGAACTACTACTACAAGATTTTTCAATTAATCTCAGTTAATGAATACCTCACATGGATGTTTTAGGAAGTGTTGGTATGTAACTCATACTCGTAACTTGTGTTCTACTTGGTATGTAATATTTCTTGTTCAGATGAGTGAAACCAAGCAGTACATAAATGACATGATCTACCAAAAAGCGTGTAAAAACGCGCGACATACTTTCGGATTAGTGTACAAATTTACATGAAACCAATTTACTAAGTATAAACTCCCATTGTATTCTATATTTGCCTGTTTTGCTAATTTTAGAACAAGCTGACATAATCAAATTAATTATAAGTTTGGTTGAATTTATAGGAAAGCAAGCCAAAAAATTAGTGAAGAGTTTCTTCAGCCCTGTCCTTGATGACCCCATCATTCAATTTTCTGTATCTTGGACCCATTTTGACAGATTAAGAGTTTCATGAGTCACCTGACTAGATTATTTTCTGTAAATATGTCAAATGATCCAGTATAAATTTGTAAACTGCAAAGGCCTCCTACTGGCCCTAGTCCCTACTGTCCAATCACTTTCTTTTATATCAAACCCGGACTCCCAAATTTTGTTTTGGTATCACGAATCCGGTACAAAAATAACGTTTTCTCTTTGCACTCGTGTCTTTAGTCGACGTAACCAACCAAGAAATTGAAACGAGTTACGATTCAAAATCAGTTGTTTGCCCGAAATTGAAGTTTAACAATTTACCCTACGCTCATGAAAAGTCCGGAGAATCACGGGAATCGATAGCGCTAATAACCAAAAACATTAACATCGAGTGTGGAAAAGTCCAGAGAATCACGAAAACCGCGATATCGCTAATAACCAAAAACGTAAACAACGAAAAGCTTGTAATGGCGTGTGAAGTTCGGAAAAGCATGTACACGCCGTGTGACAAAATCTTTGCGTGTAAACTGTTGAAAAAGCGTGTGTTACACGGGAAAATCATGTGAGTTGGCAACTATGTATTTATGGTTGAATACAAATAACATGCATGAATGTAGTCAACAAATTGACAAGGGTAATCTTGAACCTTCAGTATGGGATACGTTTTATATATTTCTTGTTCTTTGTGATGTACTTGATAAAACCTGTCAGTTTTGCAAGGCTAGAATCAGCTTGTGATGACATGTGGGTTTTGTGATCAGATTGTGTTTATTGCAAAATTTATTTGTGTAGTTATGGACTGTTGCCTCTTTTGACATTTACTAGATTCTCTTTTTATGTCTACTCCTACAACAATAACAAGTGTTGTGCCTAAGTTACACTTATAATCTGTATATAAATATAGAATTTAGAATAACAATTCTCCTATAATAAAACAAACACACTCTTTTTCACATTTGATAAAAGGATTATGAAAGCCTACCTGGTGGTGTGGACCCTGTCTTACTGCTGATTGGGAATTCTCTGATGACATCATAATCATCTTTGTCACGAGATAGCCAACGATCACAGTGGAATGTGTATTCTTCTCCTGTTGATACATCCTGCATTTTGATCTGCCAAAAAGTGAAATTGATTTCAAGTTAGTCTAGGTATATGTAAACAGTAAAAATATTTTAGTATATAAGGTTTCAATCAGCCTATCTACTCAAAAAGATAAACTCATTCAAATCATTTTTTTTATCAAATTACATCTTTTTTGATATATTATACTAAATAACAAAATAAAGAAGTCACCGAAGTCAGCTTATGTGCATTCAACAATTTATGTCTCTTCAGTGCAGATAAAATTAAAACATTTGGAAATCCATATACCGAAATATGTGTGAAATCTGAAAGAGAACATATTACTAATAGAAAATCAATAGGCAAGCCAAAATCAGCTAAGGACAAAGCTATGAAAAAGGAAGATGCTCCTTAGTTTAAAAAATTTTTTTCTTAAATCAAGATATTGCAAATTTCCAAATAAAATTGGTTTTGGGGCAAGCACCTAAGTACTGGCTAATGGGTTGGTGAATACCCTCAGGGACTTAAAAACATCAAATAAAAACATCAATTATTTGTTTAAGAGGTTACCAAAAACTGCCACTAAAATAATAAAAAAAACTAGAGAATGTGTCTATAAGACACGGATGCCCCGCCAATACATTTATCCGGACAGATTAACTAAAGTCAATCATTCATGAATTAGTTCCCTGTCACTGAAAAATTTAACTAAAGTCATTCAACCAGAAAATATAGGCTATGGACACCCAACTGTCGGTGAAATGGGCAGATCTCCTTTCGATGAATGTTAAAGAGAAATATCATGATGCTACAATACATAGAAGATAAGAAATAGACTAAAACACGCAACTAAACCAAAGTCACTGAAGCGTAAAATGTAGGTCAAAGTTACCTATTGGTCAATGATTTGGGTAGTACTCATCAAGGCAATTAATTTGATGAAACATCATTTTCCTATAATGTATAGTTCTTAAGAAATGGACTTAAACGCAAACTTTAACCAAAGTAACTGAGGCATAAAATGTAGGTCAAAGTCACCTAATTGTCAATGATTTGGGTAGTACTCATTGAGGCAATGGAAACATCCTTGTCCTATAATGTGTAGTTGTTGAAAAATGGACTTAAACACAAAACTTTACCAGTCACTCAAGCATGAAATGTAGGTCAATAAGTCAAACTACCTAGTGAACTCTGTAGTAATATCAAATATCTACCCACTGGTCTATTATTATTGTTCTACCTCTTACAGTCTCTGAGAATTGTACTTAAACGCAAATCTTAACCTGACGGACGAACGGAAAGACGGACAAGGGTAACACTATATGCCCCTTCCACATTCTTGGGCAGGGCATGAAAACATTTTATCACTCAGATGCTTTAATTTCTGAATCAAACCATACAGTGCTATTTCCCTTAGATGTTTGGCAATTCTTTCATAGGAGGTTCATGTCACAAGAACTACATAATGGTGAATGAAAGGATATGGAGTAAATGCACATGAGACAAAGTCTCTACAAATACATGGTAAAAAACAAACAAAAGAACAACGCTTTTATTGTTGTTCTTCATCTTGAAGTCGCCATGAGGCATTCAACAATGAGCTTTGCTCATACCTCATAGTAAGTTCAAGACGGCCCCTAGCACCGGTTTAAGCGGAATTCTTTGCTAATTGTCGAGCAACGNACTAGTGTCTTAAGCTATTACATATACCTCCATAAGATGCCATCCTTCCCACTGTATAACATCTTGTTTTGTCAGTCTGATTTTATACAGTTCTCCAACTTCCCCAACTGATACCTAAAGTAAGACAATAAACACTGGTGATAAATATGGTTTCATATTTTTTACATAATATAAATAATGTAATGTTAAAAAAAAATTTCCTCAAACATATATTTGTCCAAATTGATCAAATTATTCTGTGCCCACATTTATTTAACCACCATATTACCATCATTTTCCTTTCAAGAAAGGGAAAGTTACACCTTTCAATTGTATTCAACAGAGATTTGAAAAAGAAATTGTTTTGCATCAAAACAGTTTTAAAATTGTCATTTAAATACATGTATGCATTTATTTATTTATTTATTAAGTAGAAGAATATACCTCAAAACTGTCGACATTTCCTGGTTCAAAGAGAGATGCAGTCGAGTTAGGTGAGAAAAGTTTTATCTCGTCACTTTTACCAGTTTCTCCGTATGCCATGAAGAACACAGAACCTCCTTTAGCCGGCGATGAATCATCTGCAGTCTTTATTGACAATTTAAATTCTCCTTCTACAAATAATTATAAGGATTATCAGTGCCATTCTTCAACAAAAAAAAATAAATACAAGTAGCAGTAGGAAACTACAGCTAATCCCCTAACTAGTATGTTGTTTTTGTGGTATTATGTGCTCTCTACAACCTGTACAAATCAAGATCTATACTGTTCCAAAAGCTGCGATCTAAGCAGTCAAGGCCAACTAATTTTATCTGGAGCCTTGTCAACTAAAGGTGCATATATGTAAAATATATCAATCATCTAAGAGTTTACAGAGTTAACTGTACATGTACCACCAAACATGTGCACAAGTTAGCACAGGATATTGGATGATAATCCACGAGTACAATTTCACAGATGTTATAAGTGGAAATAATAAAAAAATTTAATAACCATACTATATCCATGGATTCAAGAGAATTTTCTTGTTGGTAAAAATGCATGATAAATTAATATATTTTGTTCATAAACTCACTTGATTCTTTAGGCATTGGTTGAACTTTCAGGTCCAATTCACATTTCCCATCTCCTTCATCTTTTGACAACCACCTACAATAATAATTGTCAATATATTGAGCTTTCAGCAGATGATGTACATATTAACCTATGGTCATTTACAGCTGACAACTTCTGCAGCTGTAGAGAAATAAGATATGAATATAATGTTGAGAAAAAAGGTAATATTGCTAACCAGATTTATCTTACTATTATAACAAAATGTTGACACAATAAGGTTTCTTAGTAACTTCCGGAAGAACTTTATTCATAAGTCTTCCAGAGAAGATGCGTTATGTGTTTCCATTTTTTCCTTATCAAATAATATGAAGTGGGCCTGCAAAATAGTCCTACAGGAAACAAGCTTCAAACTGAGCCTCTGTGTCAAATCAGGAATTACTTTGTGATACACAACAGACCAAAAAAGGCCAGTACAAAATGACTAATACAGCTTTGAAACAAAAAAGAAATTATTACAAATTTTGCAAGCTAAGAAAACTTCAACAATTTTTTTTGATGGGTTACAATTAAAACATCTAAGTACTGTCAAATACTAAGTTGTGGCAAGATAGACCTAGAAATGATTTATACATTATAACATATCAACATGAAGTTCTGTGTGAAATATCAGTATACTGGCCTTGTGTGGTTCTCACCAAAAATTAACAAACATTTTTGTGAAGCTGGCAAACAATTGATAGTTGTTCCTAAATATCATCTCTGCTAATATTTCCAAAGCCCCTAAGAATATACATGTATAACACTTCGTGAAAATAATAAACTTCTGTTACTTAAAATATCACCGTAAGCTATTTCATGAGATGTGTTCTCCCACTATATTAGTGAGAACAAATGTTTCCTCATCTGTCACCACATATGAAAAATTGAAAGAAATCAGAGAACATGTGATGCCCTTTACTATTTGTGTGAACATCTGTCAAAAAAGAATTGGTAAAGTGTGATTATGCCTGTTAGGCCATGTAAAATTAATTAACTTTTTTCATCCCAATTATTCTATTATAAATGCACGACAGACTTTTCTCAACCTAATTATTTACTTATCAAGCAATTTATTTACATACTTTAATACTCAGTTTAAAAATACTACCTACTTATAAACAACAGACATGATAATTTTTTTTTTGTCTATTGAATACCTTCGGCTTTGTTTCACCTTTTCTGATTAAGATGTTTACTTGGACCAAAACTGGGCCCGGGAACTGGGCATAATGTGTCAATTCTCAATTCTAACCTAAAAGTAAAATCGTTGTTGATCATTGTAACTATCAGAAAAGTTCACTATCTGATTTGCTAATCACCAGGTCGCTTGATTTTACCCACACTCCAATCAAACTTTTATTTCCACCGCGAACACTTGTAAAGCTTTTCCGTTTTGTGGGGTTGTTGACGACATTGCTGGTCCGGATATTGGTCTTTTCCATTGAATTGAAGACATTCCCAGTACACTCAATGCGTGTAGTTATCTTAATAAACAGCTGCGCCAAGTCGCATGATACGCCCGTCGTCACCCCTTGAAAACTTTAAGTGATTAAAGAATGTGGTTCTCAATTTAGAATACACCTATAACTGCCCAATTAAGCATGATATCTCTTTAATAAATCAATCTGCAAAGTTTGAAGTGAGCTGATCAAACTATTAATCAGTTAGAGTGCATTATGTATAAAATTGCCTTAAATTTGAAAAAAAAAGTCCCATAACTCTTCCAAGAAAAATCGAAATTTCAGGAAAAGTATACAGACCATGAGACCATCATATCCAATACCTGTACAAAGTTTGAAGTGAACTAGCCATAGGTTTGTCAAGTTAGAACACACATGTGAAAAATTGCCTTAGAATTCATAAATAAAGTTCCATAACTCTTGCAAGAAAAATCAAAATTTCACGAAAAAGTATACAGATCACGAGGTCATCATACCTAATATCTTTCCAAAGTTTGAAGTGAATTGGTCAAAGATTTGTCAAGTTAGAGCGTGACATGTAAAAAATTGCCTTAAAATTGACAATTAAAGTCCAATAACTCCAACAAGAAAAATCGAATTTTCACGAAAAAGTATACAGATCGTGAGTCCATCATATCCAATACCTCTACAAAGTTTGAAGTGAATCGACCAAAGGGTTGTTGAGTTAGAGAGCGACATGTAAAAAAATGCCTTAAAATTGACAAATAAAGTCCCATAACTCCTACAACAAAAATCGAATTTTCACGAAAAAGTATACAGATAAAAAAATCGAATTTTCACGAAAAAAAAGTATACAGACCATGAAACAGCCCATCAAACTCCACAACGGCTTAATTATAACAATAGGTGACAGTATTCCAAACCGATCGAGTAAAAAAACACAACCGGAAATGTAAATATGAACATTAATACACAAAACATTACCGGAAATCAAATCCGGGTGAACACGGGTGACGACTTCGATTCTCGGGTTATTTGACAATCCGATCGGGTTACTACATCTCATCAGGTGACAAGTGAAAATATCGGGTCTGACCGGCAGAAATCGGGTGAGTTGACAGGTATGATTTATGTATTTATTTTATATGCTCATCCATACTCCATCGTTAACTTCTCAAATTTTATGAATAAATATTAAAATATGACAAAGTATATAAAGTAAGAGAGAACAAAACCATAAGTAAAAAAAAATAATACTCCAAAGACAATGAAAAACACAAATAGTAAAGACATTACACAAGGACAATATATGTATAGTCCCTGCATCACATAAAATTACCTCACAGAACAGAAAAATGTATATTGATCATACCAAATATGGAGTATGCATCATGAATTTTGAGAGTCAGAGCAAACCGCAATCATCAAAGACATGAAACAGGTCAACAAAAGACAGATCCAATATACCTCACCAGGGTAAGTCACCTTAAAGAAACTCCTGGAGAAAATTGAATTAGACTCCCATAATAGACAGGGGAATAATTGATGAACCTTGATTAGATCAAATGGGATCCGGTAAATAAGGTGTATTTGTATTATTTACTTGGTCACAAGTTGGTGACAGCAGTACAAGTGGAGGGTTACAGTCAGATACACTGACCATTTAGATAGAGACAAATCTATCAAGGAAGTCACAAAAATAAATTCTTCCAATGAGCAAAATGATAGTGGGATCCCCTTCCAGTGACTGCAATGACTTTCCCGAGTTCAGAACAAGATCTAGAGAGACCCTTCTCAGACTGGATTTCAAAACATTCTCATGCATAAAGGATCTCTGTTTTCTGGTATTTCAGACAGACTTGCCATACTCCCTTTTCATAATTTCCTTTACGGTTGTTTAATCTGCCAAATTCACAATAAACGATGGGTTAACGCACGAAAACCCGTCAAAAGTGTCAGCGAAATCAACTTTCGTTTTGTTGTT